>JZLH01S0617439.1:41476-73490 GCA_001188425.1 Eucidaris tribuloides
AATAATGCAATTACTTACCGAAAACTACGACGCAAACCGCTGAAAATACACTTTTAGCAGGAAGAAATTGCTGGTCACTGCATCGGAAAGAAATCAGAGAACAGCAATTGTGATGATTTGAATGTGATTTCGATTGTGCAAACGTGATCGATCGATCACCCTGTCTATGGACGGCTAACATGGGGCATAATCGTAAATCGTACAGTCCCAAAATTGGAACAATGGAGCACTCTCATTGGTCCAATGTTCCAAATCTTCAACTCAGAAAATAGAAGGGTACAGGCGCAAGGATGACACGCAAAATCGTGAACGTTCCATATTTTTTTTAAAATAATTTTCCCATTTTTTTAAAGAAATCTTCATTTTTCCTAATTTTTGTAAATTTACCTAGTTATCTCGCACATAATCATGTGAATCAGAAAGATTTTGCCTATATGGGTGGGCAGGGGTGTCAAGTGATACCCTCCCCATCCCCCACCCCCACCCCCACCCCCTGGTCCCACCCCACCGCCATATTTTTTCGAAATAATTTTCCCTTTTTTAAAGAAATCTCATTTTTCCTCATTTTTGTAAATTTACCTAGCTATCTCATACATAATCATGTGAATCAGAAAGATTTTGCCTATATGGGTGGGCAGGGGTGTCAAGTGATACCCTCCCCATTCCCCACCTGCACCCCCACCCCCTGGCCCCACCCCACCCCATGAGAACTCTTCAACAAATGAGACAATTATTTCAGCGAGAATAATTCCTTTTGCTGTTACATCGGTAAAAGATTCAAACCGCCGTTGCCACCAACTTGAGGCTAATGAATACAACAGTCGAAGATTTAAAGCTGCCCCCGCAAACATGGAGACCTGAATATTTGCAGGGGCGGTTTTGAATCTTAGCCTGTATTCTGTAAATCACAATGTGCCCAGGGCGGCCTGTCATAAATTATTATGTCATCTATGTCACCAATTGTAACATTTAGGTATGTCATAGCAGCACATTTAACTAATTGTTTTAAAGCGTTTTTATCATGAACTATTATAATCATCAATATATATATATATATATATCTCCAATCATTGGATTCTCATTTCACGAACTTGACTCTGCACATTATGGCGATGTAAGTTGGTGGAAGGGGCAGTTCTTTTAATCTTCGAATGTATACCGTCAATCAAATGTATCCATTTCTTGTCCAACTCAGTAGAGTAATCGGAATCGCACGTGCTTAAGTGGGGCACCCCTATTCCTCAGCTGAAAAGATGGGGTAACCATAGTATGTGGAAAAAAGGGCTGCTGGTACCCACTCAAAATTACCAGCCACTAGCCCCATATGCTTTACGTACAACCTCAACTATTATGTTATATAATTAACTACTGTACATTGTCGTGAAGTATAATGTCATCCATGTAACCGTTAATTGTTGCTAGACGTTGTCATGAACTATTATATCATCTTTATTGTTTTAGGCTTCTTTGCCATGAACTATTCTGTCATCAATATAAAACCAATCTTCCGATTTTCATTTTATTTTCCAACAGAACCCTCCTCATCTCACACCAGTGATCCTGTACGTATGGCAGTGCAGTCACCACAATCGTCCTCGAAACTGAACCATAAACATACACTCTTAAAAGTTCCGGGTCAGTCTGACTCGGAGAAAGGATCCGTCGGGGGCACGCTCGGAAAAGGGTCAGGTTTAACCACATTCCGGGTCAAGTTTGACCAAAATCTGAGTCAACCTGACTTGAATTTTGGTCAAACTTGACCCGGAATGTAGTTAAACCTGACCCTTTTCCGAGTGTGCCCCCAAGGGATCCTTTCTCCAAGTCAAACTGACCCGGAATTTTTAAAAGTGTACCTGAAAACAATTTTTACAGCCAGTTCGAGAACAGCGACGTCACTGGACTACGAGAGAGCCAGTGAGGAACCAACAACATAGAGAGACGAGAACCCCACACCACTGTTCGCAACTGATCGAGAGACAATGGGAACAGAGCAAACATGTTGCAATGATCGCCAAGTTCATCGACCGCCAAATCGATCCCAGGAGGCAAGCCCGAATGAGAAGATAATTTTACCATAACCACAAAGACTGATAAGGACCGACAGCTAAATTTTAATGTGGACCAACTTCCACCATGAGCAAGCCTTGGAATTAGTAAATAAGTGAATAAACAAACTAAAAAGGAATCTGGATGAGATGTTATCATTACTGAAACTATCACCGATCGGACTCTGATGTCCCGCCACAACGACCTGATCATCCGAATGACGCGATCACCAACCACCGAACCGACATGGATATGCTTACCAGCTTAAAGATAAACAGAAACATTAGTTTAACTGATCCGGAATTCAAAGTGTGACTTTATTCTTTTGGTGTTGGACAATCTGTACATTTTGAGAAACCCTGTGAACTTTTATGAACTCAAAAGACTGTCTTATAAGATTTAAATGCTGATATGATATGTTACTTGACTTCATCAAAAGTACACATTATTGATCCAATCACATCATCAGCTTGATATTCAGTATTTGTACATATGCATTTACATGCAGACGGTTATTCACAATTTCCTGAGTTGCTCATTATTTTGCAAATATAATAACTATGATCCACTATATCAATTTCTCATCACTTACTCTGCTACATGTTCTATCATTTTATACAACCACATATCTTTCTGATACATGTACAGAGTGAATACTTCCTACTATTCCATTACACAAATCTCTGTGAAATGACATAGCTCATTCATCCGCATCGTGACCTCTTGGTGACCTTATTTCAATCGTACTTAACTTCCTATTCCTTCAAAATAAGAGTGTTGCAGTATCCACAATAACAATTACCAACCATTATCTAACAATTACTATTATTACCTCCAGCTGCATTTCATTTGTCAACACCACAATTCCGAATAGCTATCCGTCATTTATCATAATCACCCTGTTTACCAGATTCCAGACCACCCCATCAGTCCCCCCGCCCCCATCTGATAAGTGAATCGACGCGTTCCTGCGTCTTCTTTGTGCCATGGATCCTACTAGAGAATCCATGGTTGTGCCATGCATGGAGTTACGTGGTTGTGCACGCTTGAGCGTGTACAGTCCGAAAAGGTTTCATTGTTTACCTTGCGATCAGTACAGTCATGAATAGAAATGACGGGATAGACCGATGATCATGAATATGTAAAGGGAGCTGAGGGCGTCAATAATGGATTTTGTGACGTCACCACGTAACGTTCAACGTACGGTGAATCCCGATACAGAAAAGGTAGTAGTATCTTTTTCGGAGGGTTTATAAAGAATATTATATTTGTAATTAAAGAGTGAAGTATAATTGTGTATTCTGATGTAACATGTATGGTAATATAAGCTGCTGTAGATTTAAAGCCTTTATGCAACATCGAAATAACAAACATACGGCTTTGTGAATTGAGAGTGTGTTTCTAACTATGATTTACTCCACTGCAGATATTTGTTTATACCTGAAAAATCAAGCAATCGGTATCGCTTCTCGGCCTTTTGGCTAAGATCATGTGTAGTATCCTGTCTTGTTCAGGGTAATATCTGAAACGCGACTCACCGAGTCGCTTGTATATTAAACTGATTTTTGCACCTAGGCCATGGAATAGGGGCTTGCTCCGTCCTGGCCACGGGTTGGCCCGGTATTGCAGTACCTCCGGGATCGGCCCACCCCCAAGGGGGAATAATCGAATAAAGAAAGAACCTTAACTCCCTCCCAACGACCTACAGTAATATGAATCGCCCATCAAAGAGAAACTAATCACCACTTCTGTGGAATATCCCCAAATCCACGCCATATATAGAGGAAATGGACGAGGAAAAGAGAGTGGAAAGAAGAGGGAGCCGGAGAATACTCCATAAACTCCACTTAGAAAGTTGTGATGAGAATACATGTAATAGCCTTTTTTCACTTCTATATGGACGACATGCTGATCACATTCTCGTCACACGTACGTACATGTACACGCATATGCATAAAGAACTTCGTTATTATTATCTACAAATATCGGCCAGCTAGGTGTATGAGGGGATTTCGTTAGATTACATACGTACACGTTTTGCTCACGTAGTTATTAATTACGGCGATGCAAATTGCATAAATCGTATGCCTATACTGCAGGTAGATATGATATCACAGTATTAACAGGAGTCTGGAAAAATGCTATAATTCTACTTCTTTTTTCGGTGGAATTCGTTAATAAATTTTGACTTTTTATTTGAGACATTGCATGTGTATACTTCGCAGATTACTCCGGGCCGTCATAAGTCGGGCGCCATCTGCAGTTGTAACGCCCGTACAGGTGCAATTTCAGGAATCTAATAATTATCTAATACAGTCTACAGTGCAATGCAGTACAATAAAAGAAACGATTAAATCATGCAATGAAACATTCAAAGGATATTTCAATATAAATTGAATCATATACATCGTTAAGATATCGGTTATTATTTTCTAAATTTGTGTGAAATTATGTTCAGTAGATTGGTTTTCCTAGCTGGAGATGGTTCAGACTATATACCCATTGTTATGAAGCTGAAAATAAAGCTCAAAATTCCTACACGAAAGTCAGCAAAACCAACAAAATAAGACCTATTTGACTTGAAAAGTGACAAAATCAGGGACAAATGCGCAGTCGAGGAACAAAACCGATTCGAATGCCTCATATGGAAACAGATGTAAGCGTGATAATTCCCAGAATGATATAGATAAAAAGTGTGATTGTCTGAGTAGGCAGTGACAGAAGCAAATGAAATCAATCTTCCAAAGGAAAAATGGGAATCTAAACAGCCATGGATGACAACTGAAATCTTGGAGCTAATGACAGAAAGGAAGAAGTACAAAATACAAGCAACATGACAAGAGGATTAAAAGAGAGTGTGTCAAGGCAAAGGAAGACTGGTTGACTGCAAAATGCATTCATATTGAAGATATGGCAAAAGTGGCCAACCAAGGACCAATGTATGACAAGATCAAAGAGTTTACATGGAAGAACACATCACCTAGGGTTTGCATCAATCCCATCAATCACAAAGACGGTGATATTATATTTTAGGCAGGTGAGATTAATACGTATAACTATTGAAAATGAAAACCCCGTCTTCAAGGGCCTGACATGTTAAAATATTAACGTTAGGAAAGCCCTCTCATCTATGAAAACAGGAAAAGCTAGTGGTGTGGACAACATCTCCACAGAGATGATTGGAGCCCTCGGGGAATTTGGTCTCGCAGTGTTAACGGATCTAGCTGTGCAACAAGATGTATTGTGCTGCTAACATCCCTGAGGACCTAAGAATCTCTGTATATATCCTACCACCAAAAAAGCCTAAAGCAGTAGATTGCTCTGACTACAGGACAATAAGCCTCATGTACCATGTGCTAAAAATTCTTCTCATCGTTATCTTACGACGGAGATTGATAGGGATGTTGGAGAAGAACAGGCTGGCTTTAGAAAGAATAGTGACTCTAGAAAAGCATTTTTCAATCTCACGATACTCATTGAAAAATATATTGAAACGGATATATGTCTGCTTTATCGACCATTTGAACACTTTCGATACCGTCAACCACGAGAAACTAATTGTGACACTTATAAACATAGGAATCGACGAGAATGACATAGCCGTCATAGCGAACTTGTACTGGAAACAAAAACAAGGATACGCTTCGAAACAGGAAAATCAGAACCAGTAAACATACTAGAGATTGTGTGTACTAGGGTTGTGTATTATCTCTATCCCTTTTCATCGTTTTAGGGGCGGCGGAACGTATTTTCGTTTGGGGGGCAAAGCCAAAAAGGGCACTCGTGTCAAAAGGTGCATTGGGTGCATGCGCATATTTTCACAATCAGATTAGTTTCCTGCCTAAAGTTGCTGTGTTTTGCCGCAATGTAACTTGAACAAAATCCTTTTTTTGAAGTGGGTTCCGATTATTAAAACATAAAAGGTTTGAGAATATTCAGAAATTTTCAGTTGTAGAACTCGCTTTAATTTGTGGTCTATTCTGGCGCTAATTACAGCTCCAAATTTGTTGTAGTGTTTTCAAATGAGGAAGAACAACTGCCTAATTCAAACTTTCTGCTTGAAATAGCTACTTCTTTGCGGTAATGTAACTGGAGCAAAACCTTTTTGAAGGAGATTTCTGATCATTAAGACATGTAATATATCTTTGGAAATTTTAAGTTGTAAAACTCGCTTTGAGGTCTATTCTGTCACTAATTACAACTCACAATTTTTGCAGTGTGTTAAAAAGATGAACAAATAGATCAAATGGATCCATTAGAATCAATGAGCAAACACTTTAAGGAGGGCAGAGATGATAAAACACGCAGTTTCGTTATGAATTACACATGATGCACATGCGAATACGCAAAGTTCTGTCAAAGAAAAGGGGTCATTCTTCTCCTTAAGAAGTGATTTTCTTTGTTAAAGAGGAGAAAAGACGACCGTCGGCCTATCCCGCAAGAAGGACACTATTCTATCACTTTGAAGAGCACATGAAATAGAGCCATGTTTTCAAGGAAAAGATAGAGAGGGCCCATTTTATTGCTAACCCCGAGGGCGCTTAGGTGAGAGGCTAAATGCCCCTTTTAGGCACATAATGTGCCCCTTCGTTGATAGTATGCTCCTTAGTCTACGATGTGCGTCAGGGGCAAAAATACATAGAATAAACATTAACAAAAATAAAAGAAAATCAACTTCAGAATATGCTTATTTCAAAAAGGTTCCATTTCACTCAGAATAGGTACAAACTAAAAGAAGGCACATTTAACTTAGAAAAATGACATTATTTGCCGTCAAGTGAAAAGGGGGGGTAGTGGGGCAAATAGTAGGAGGGATTAATTTTGCTACCCCATGAGGGCATTAAGATGAGGTGTAATGCCCTTTTTCTACACATAATGTTCATTGAACATAAGTTACCCAATTATGTCTTCTTTGTACACGCCCCGTCAGGGGCAAACAAGAAAGAAAATGAATGAAACATGAAGCGAATATAACATAATCATAAAAGAGAATCACTTTTATCGACACAAATAAGTAGATTAAACAAAGTGTCATTTTCACAAAGGACACAATTTATTTTGAAAAAGGGGCATTTTTTCCTATCCAATTTTTTTTTGCTCCCCCCCCCCCGGTTCCGCCGCCCCTGTATCGTATACATAGATTTCATCTTTAGAAATGCAGACAATCTGCCAGGTTTAAACGTGGATGGAATTATAAATAACCTTGGCTTTCGGAAGCTTAAAAGTGCCCCCAGAAGACGAGATAAATCAGGACAAGAGACGAGAAGATGAGACGAGAAGACAAGAAAAAGAGTCTAGAAGGCGAGACGAGAAGACAAGAATACGAGATACTGGATCTCGGCAAGTCAACTTCAGTTGGGCGTGAAGACAAGAAGACAAGATACTGGATCTCGGCAAGTCGACTTCAGTTGGACGAGAAGACAAGAAGACAAGATACTGGATATCGTCAAGTCGACTTGACAAATAACTGGATCTCGCAAGTCGACTTCAGTTAGACGAGAAGACAAGAAGACAAGATCTCGTCAAGTCGACTCCAGTTGGACGAGAAGACAAAAAGACAAGATACTGGATCTCGTCAAGTCGACTTCAGTTAGACGAGAAGACAAGAAGACAAGATACTGGATCTCGGCAAGTCGACTTCAGTTGGACAAGAAGACAAGATACTGGATCTCGTCAAGTCGACTTGATAAATAACTGGATCTCGCAAGTCGACTTCAGTTAGACGAGAAGACAAGAAGACAAGATACTGGATCTCGTCAAGTCGATTCCAGTTGGACGAGAAGACAAAAAGACAAGATACTGGATCTCGTCAAGTCTACTTCATTTAGACGAGAAGACAAGAAGACAAGATACTGGATCTCGTCAAGTCGACTTCAATTAGACGAGAAGACAAGAAGACAAGATATTGGATCTCGTCAAGTCGACTTCAGTTGGACGAGAAGACAAGAAGACGAAATATTAGAACTCGGCAAGTCGACTCTCTGGGGACGAGATGACGTCTTACCAGAATTTTGCAAGTCGACTTTCTCAGGACGAGAAGCCGAGATGACGAGTTGTTAGAGCCCGGCAAGTCGACTTTCTGAGAAAAAGACGAGATGACGAGTTATAAGAACTCGGCAAGTCGACTTTCCGAGGACGAAAAGACGAGGCGACCAGTTGTTGTAATTGTTTCTAGGACAAGAAGAAACGCTAGGTCGTACACCAAAGATCGTGAAGCGAGATGGATTACTCTCAGTTAAAAATGTAGTACGAGCATGGGACGCGTCGCCGCCATATTAGGAAGCAACTCTCAGAGAGTTTCCGAATTTTCTAATATACTCAGCGTAATTTTGAATGTCGTTCATCTGCCGACTTTGGCTCACTTTGCTGTAAATCGCTCAAGTGTTATCCTTTTCTTGATGGAAGAGTGGCAGAGCAGAGTAAAGGCGGGAAAGGGAGGGGCTACTACCATGACTACGGCTACTACTACTAATACTACTACTACTACTACTATTACTACAATAATAATATAAAAATTTATAAAGCGCGGAAAAAATATTCAAATATATTCTTATGCGCTGCAAGACCTCTTGATGTGCTTGATACAAGTTTTATTTTTTTAAGTACTACCCATCACTACTCCCAGCTCCACCTGGTGACAGCGGTCTGGTAGCCTCCTGCTGCTGCTACTACTACTAGTACTATATGTACTACCACTATTACTACTACAACTACTACTACTAACTGCAAGATCTAGTTCTGTAATATCTACATTACCTCGCTTGCAAACGGACCATCTACTGTTTTACTCGTCATTCAACCATAAAACCCGTTCTTCATTTTTAAACCCAAACCCGAGTTTAAAAACGAGCATTTTTTATAGCTCCCAGTATTTATAACATACTCTCAACACGTAATCGAACGGCTATATTACTGCAACACTTTCGGTCACATCATTTTGAAATAATACAGTGAAGGTAATTGTGTTAACTTAATTATTATTGCTGTTATTGTTATAATCATTATTAGTATAACTATTATTATTATTATTATTATCATTATCATTATTATTATTATTATTATTATTATTATCATCATCATCATCATCATCAGTATAATTATTATTATGATGCAGTTATTGTTGTCGTTGCTTTTATTATTATACTTTTGGCAATGGGGAGAGGAGGGTGCTGCGGCACAAATTGTCGCCGGCGACAATTTGTGACCGGAGTTGACGGCACAAATTGTCACCACCAATAATCAAAGCATAAATTAAATTGTTTGTGGGTATGTGGATATGTGTGTTTAGGTGTGTGTTTAGGTGTGCTTGTGTGTGTTAGCATGTTTCTGTTTGTGTATCCTTTTTGTTTGTTTGATTGTGTGTTTGTGTCCGTGTGTTTATCTGTGTCTCTGTATGTGTATTTTTGTGTCTGCATGTGTCTGTTTGTGTCTGTGTATGTGTCCGTGTGTCTGTATATGTCTGTTTGTGCGTCTGCATTTGTCTGTGTACATGCCTATGTGTCTGTATGTGTCTTAATGGGTTTGTTGTCTGTGTCTCCGTGTGTCTGTATGTCTGTGTGTTTGTGTGTCTCTGTGTTTGTCTTGTGTATTTGTGTGTGTCTGTATATTTGTGTGTGTCTGTGTTTATGTGTGTCTGTGTGTCTGCATGTGTCTGTTTGTGTGTCTGTATGTGTCTGTATATGTGTTTCTGTGCATCTGTGAGTCTGTGTGTGTCTATGTGACTGTTTGTGTGTCTGCGTGTTTGATTGTGTGTCTGTTTGTATTTGTCCGTCTGTATGTGCCTGTGTGTCAATGTGTCTAGTCTGTATGTGTCTGTTTGTATGTCTGTGTGTTTGTGTGTATGTATATTTCGTTTTTAAGTGTCTGTGTGTGATTTTTGTGTGTCTGTGTGTATCTCTTCTGTTTCTGTGTATGTGTGTGTCTCTGTGTCTATGTGCGTGCGTGTCTCTATGTGTCTGTGTGTTTGTGTGAGAGTCTGTGTGTATCTGTCTGTGTGTCTGTATGTATCTTTGTGTATCTGTGTGTATCTGTCTGTATGTGTATGTCTGTGTGCCTGCGTGTTTGCTTGTGCGTCTAATTGTGTGCCTGTTTGTGTCTGTGTGTCTGTGTGTGTATGTGTCTGTGTATCTGTATTTGCTTGTGTGTCTCTACAGTATATGTCTGTGTGTCTCCGTGTGTCTACATGTGTTTCTGTTTGTGTGTGAGTCTGTGTGTCTATTTGTTTGTATGTGTGTTAGTCTGTGTGTGTCTGTGTGTTTGTCTGTGTATTTGTTTGTATGTGTGTTAGTCTGTGTGTGTCTGTGTGTTTGTCTGTGTGCGTATGTTTGTGTCTGTATGTGTCTGTTCGTGTGTCTGTATGTGGCTGTTTGTGCGTCTGTATTTATTTGTTCTGTTTGTGTGTATATGGGTTTGTATGTGTCTGTGTGTCTGTATGTGTCTGTGTGTATGTGTCTGTTTGTGTGTCTGTAAGTGTCTGTGTGTCTTCGTGTACCTCTGTGCGTCTCTCTGTGTGTCTATTTGTGTGGCTGAATATTTGTGTGTGTTTGTGTATGTCTGTCTGTATATGTCTGTGTTCATGTGTATGTCTTTAAGTTTGTGCCTGTGTGTCTGCCTGACACTCACAACCACACACAAGCTTACACAGACACGTACAGACATCCAAATACACACCATACACTTGTACATCCTCTTTCCGACACCACACCAACTACCAATTGACACACACATACACAAAAACAGATGCACACAGCCTTTCGTACTCATGCAAACACACACAGACATACAGACACGCAGATATACAGAGATGCACACATACACACAGACATGTGCAAAGACAAACACACATACACATACAGAAACACAAACAGACACATTCATGCACACAGACATACAAACATGCACATACAGACACACAGGCACATACATGTACATAGATGCATACATACACACACACACACACAGACACGCACACACAGAGAGATACAAAAAACCCGTATGCACATAAACGCAGAAACCCACATCCACACACTAGAAACTCAAAGACACATAGAGACAAACACGGACACACACACACACAGAAACACACAGACAAAGACAAACACATGTAGACACTAAAACAGACACACAAGCAAACACAAAGACTGATACAGACACACAGAGACAAACACATAGACACACAAATAGACACATACACACTTACAGACACACAGACGTATAGTCACACAGACACATACACACAGACACAAACAGACACACAATTAGACTTACAGACAAACATGCAGACACAGAAACATACACACAGACACACACACAGACAAACACACATGCAGACACACAGGCACATACATGTACATAGATACACACACACACACACACACACAGATACACAAACCCCGTATACACATAAACGCAGAAACCCACACCACACACTACGAACTCAAAGACACATAGAGATACACACAGACACACACAGAGAAACACACAGACAAAGACAAACACATGTAGACACAAAAGCAGACCCACAAGCAAGCACAAAGATAGATACAGACATACAGAGACACACAATCAGACACAGAGACAAACATGCAGACACACAAACAGATGCATACATACATACAGACACAGTACAGACACATAGTCACACATAAAAATACACGCAGACACACACAATTAGACTCACGGGCAAACATGCAGACACAGAAACATACACAGACACACACAGACCCACAGGCACATACAGATACACACACAGACACACAGACAAACACATGCAGACACACACATACAAACACATATACACACAAACAGAACAGATACAAACGGACACACAAACAGACACACGCAGACACTTACAGACAAACAGAAACATACAGACACACAAACACATCGACAAACACACAGACACAACAAACACATGCAGACACACACATACAAACACATATACACACAAACAGAACAGATACAAACGGACACACAAACAGACACACGCAGACACTTACAGACAAACAGAAACATACAGACACACAAACACATCGACAAACACACAGACACACAAACAGATACACACAGACACTTACAGACAAACAGAAACATACAGACACACAAACACACAGACAAACACACAGACACATACAGACAAACACACATACACACAAACACGGACAAACACACAGACACACAAGCAGACGACAGACACATACAGACAAGACACATACACCTAGACAGACACAGACACATGCAGATGCACATACACACACACAGAAACAGACACATTAATACACACAGACACACAGACATACAAACATACACATACAGACACACAGGCACATACGTAGATGCATACATACACACACAAACACACAGACAGACACACACAGAGAGACACAAACAACATATACACATAAACACATATATCCACACCCACACACTATGAAGACAAAGAAACATAGAGACACACAGACAAACACACAGTAACACTCAGACAAAGACGAACAAATGCAGACACAAAAACAGACACACAGGGAAACACAAAGACACATACAGTCACACAGGCACATACACACAGACACACAGAGACACAATTACAAACAGAAAAACATGCAGACACACAAACATACACATACATACAGACTCACAGGCAAACACACAGACTCATATAGACACAAAACCTGACAGATAGACCCACAGACAAACACACAGATACTTACAGACACACAAACATAACAGATACTTACAGACACACATACAGAGACACAAAAACATAGACAAACACACAGACAAACAACACAAACACACACATACAAAAAGACACACGGACATATACAGACACACGAACAGACAAATAGACATACAGACACATACAGACACTCAAACAGAAAACAGACACATATAGACACATAGACACACACAGACACATACAAACGCACAGACACATTCACACACAGACAGACACAGACAAACACACAGACATACAAACAGACAAACAGACTCACACACAGACAAACAGATACACAGACATATACAGACACACAGACACACAAACAGACACATGCACACGTAGACACACAGACACAAGCAGACAAACAATTAGACTCACAAGCAAACACAGACACTGACACACAGGTACACACACAAACAGACATACAAACAGACACGCACATATTTAGTGAGTGGCCAGAATTTGTGACGATGGCGACAATCTGTGTCACTAGCTTTTTTTTTTCATAGCACAAATTGTCGCGGGGGGGGGGGGGCAAAAAATTGGGATCAGCAAGAGCGTTACAAATCGTCGCCGGCGACAATCTGTGCCGATTTGTTCAAAACCTGACGGCACAAATTGTCGCCGCGTCACAAATTGTCGCCGGCGACAATTTGTGACGATTTGTGAAACACCTGACAGCATAAATTGTCGCCGACGACAATTTGTGCCCGGAATTGACGGCTCAAATTGTCGCCAGACATAATCAAAGCATGTTGCGGCATAAATTAAATTGTTTGTGTGTGTGTGTGTGTGTGTGTGTGTGTGTGTGTGTGTGTGTGTGTGTGTGTGTGTTAGGTGTGGTTGTGTCTGCTTGTGTATCTGTTTGTTTGTCTGATTGTGTATTCGTGTCCGTGTGTTGTCTGTGTGTCTCTGTATGTGTATGTTCGTGTCTGTATGTGTCTATTTGCCTGTATGTGTCTGTTTGTGCGTCTGTGCTTGTGCGTCTAATTGTGTGCCTGTTTGTGTCTGTGTGTCTGTGTGTGTATGTGTCTGTGTATCTCATGTGTCTGTGTGTGTCTATGTGTCTGTTTGTGTTTAGTCTGTATTGGTCTGTTGTCTGTCTGTGTATTATGTGTTTGTATGTGTCTGTGTATCTGTGTGTCTGTATGTCTGTTTGTGTGTGTCTCTGTGTTTGTCTATGTGTATTTGTGTGTGTATGTAAGTTTCTATGTGTCTGAGTGTATTTGTGTGGCTGTTTGTGTGTCTGCATGTGTCTGTTCTGTTTGTGTGTATGTGTGTTTGTGTGTGTGTCTGTGTGTCTTTTTGTGTGTCTGTGTGTCACTGTTTGTGTGTCTGCGTGTTTTTTTCTGTGTGTCTTGTGTTTGTGCATCTGTATCTGTCTGCATGTCAATGTGTCTGGATGTGTCTAGTCTGTATGTGTCTGTTGTCTGTTTGTGTGTCTGTGTGTTGTATGTTTGTCTGTATGTGTCTGTGTGCCTGTTTCAATGTCTGTGTGTTTGTCTGTGTGAGTCTGTGTGTTTGTGTGTCTGTATATTTCTGTTTGTCTATATGTGTCTGTGTGTCTGTTTGTATGAGTATGTTTGTGTGTCTGTATGTTTATTTGTGTGTCTAATTGTGTGTCTGTTTGTGTCTGTGTGCATGTGTGTGTATGTGTCTTTGTGTCTGTATGTGTTTGTATGTGTGTACGGTTTGTGTCTGTGTGTCTCTGTGTCTACATGTGTGTCTGTATATGTCTGTGTTTGTGTGTGAGTCTCTGTGTCTGTTTGTATGTATGTGTTTGTCTGTGTGTGTCCGTGTGCTGGTGTGTGTCGGTTTGTGTGTCTGTATGTGTCTGTGTGTCTCTGCGTATTTGTACATGTGTTTGTGTCTGTTTAGGTGTCTGTGTGTTTGTTTGTATGTATGTGTTTGTGTGTGTCTGTGTGCTTGTGTGTCTCTGTGTGTGTATATTTGTGTCCCTGCATGTTTATTTGTGTGTGTAATTGTGTGTCTGTTTGTGTCTGTGTGCATGTGCGTGTATGTGTCTTTATGTCTGTATGTGTTTGTATGGTTTTTGTCTGTGTGTCTCTGTATCTGCATGTGTGTATGTATATGTCTGTGTTTTTGTGTGAGTCTGTGTGTCTGTGTGTCTGTTTGTATGTATGTGTTTGTCTGTGTGAGTCTGTGTGCTTGTGTGTGTATGTCTGTATGTGTTTGTATGTGTGCACGGTTTGTGTCTGTGTGTCTCTGTGTCTACATGTGTGTCTGTATATGTCTGTGTTTGTGTGTGAGTCTGTGTGTCTGTTTGTATGTATGTGTTTGTCTGTGTTTGTGTTTGTGTGTCGGTTTGTGTGTCTGTATGTATCTGTGTGTCTCTGCGTATTTGTACAGTGTTTGTGTCTGTTTGTGTGTCTGTGTGTTTGTCTGTGGGTCTCTGTGTGTGTCTATTTGTTTGGCTTAATGTTTCTATGCGTTTGTGTGTTTCTGTGTCTGTATGTGTCTGTTTTTATGTATATGTCTTTGTGTTTGTGTGTCCGTGTGTCTGCCTGACACTCACAAGCACACACAAGCTAACACAGACACTTACAGACATCCACATACACACAACACACGTGTACATCCTCTGTCCGACACCACACCAACTACCAACTCACACAAACACATACACAAAAACAGACACACACAGCTATACACACACATACAAGCACACGCAGACATACAAACACCAAGTCGCACACAAGCACACACAGACGTGTACAAAGACAAACACACAGACACATTTACAGAAGACCACGAAACAGACAAATTCATACACACAGACACAGAGAAATTCAAACATACACATACAGACACAGGCACATACATTAACATAGACGCAAACATACCCACACCCACAAAAAGACACATAGAGACACACAAAGAAACACACAAAGACAAAAACATGTAGACACAAAAACAGACACATGCAAAAACACAATCACACATACACACAAACAGACACACAATCGGACACATAGACAAACATGCAGACAAACAAACATACACATACAGGCAGACACACGGACACACAGACACATACAGATACACACAGACACACAGGTACTTACAAACAAACAGAAATCTACAGACACACACAAACACACAGACACAGACAAACACACAGAAATACAAACAGACATACAGACACATACAGACAAATATGCAACACAGACACGCACAAACACACAAACATACAAACAGACACACAGACACATACAGACAAACACACAACACGCAGACACACAAACAGACAACAGACACATACAGACTACATACATACAGACACATAAACACACATGTTGCAGCACAAATTGTCGTTGCAGCACAAATTGTCGCCGCATCACAAATTGTCGCCGGTGACAATCTGTGACGCGGCGACAATTTGTGCCATCAGGTTTTCAGCAAATTGGCACAGATTGTCGCCGGCGACAATTTGTGACGCTCTTGCTGATCCTAATTTTTTGCCTCACTGCCGACAATTTGTGCCATGAAAAAAAAACCTAGCGGCACAGATTGTCGCCACCATCACAAATTGTCACCACTCACTAAATATGTGTGTGTCTGTTTGTATGTCTGTTCCTGTGTTTATCTGTGTGTCAATGTCAGTGTTTGCTTGTGTGTTTCATTGTGTGTCTGCTTGTGTCTGTGTGTCTACGTGTGTTTGTGTCTGTTTGTGTGTCTGTTTGTGTCTGTGTCTGTATATGTCTGTGTGTATCTGTGTGTCTCTTTGTGTGTCTGTATTTGTCTGTGTGTTTGTCTTTGTGTGAGTCTGTGTGTCTGTTTGTCTGTTTGTTTGGTGTTTTTGTGTGTGCGTCTGTGTGTTCGTGTGTGTGTTTGTCTGTGTCTGAATGTGTCTGTTCGTGTGTTCATATGTGTCTTTACATTTGTATCTGTTTGTATGTATGTGTCTGTTGCCTGCTTGTGTGTCTATGTGTTGTGTGTTTCTCTGTATGTGTGTCTGTATGTATGTCTGTGTGTTTCTGTGTGTCTATGGGTCTGTTCGTGTGTCTGTTTGTGTCTGTGTGTGTCTATGTGTGTTTGTCTATGTGTTTGTGTGTCTGTATGTTTGTCTGTGTGTCTGTTTGTGTCTGTATGTCTGTGTGGGTATGTGTCTGTGTGTTTATGTACGCGTCTATGTATGTGCCTGTATGTCTGGGTGTGTATGTTTGTATGTATGTGTGTTTGTCTGTGTGTCTGTGTGTATGAATGTGTCTGTGTCTCTGCATGTGTCTGTCCGTGAGTGTCTATGTGTCTGTATGTGTCTGCTGTCTGTTTGTGTGACTGTGTGTGTGTGTTTGTCTGTATGTGTCTGTGTGTTTGTGTTTGTCTGAATGTGTCTGTTCGTGTGTCTGTCTGTATGTGTGTGCGTCTGTATGTGTCTGTGTGTGTCTATGTGTCTTTTTGTGTCTGTTATTTGTTTGTGTGTCTGTGTGTCTGTGTGTTTGTCTGTATGTCTGTATGTCTGTGTGTTTGTAAGTGTCTGTTTGTGTGTCTGTATATATCTGTTCTGTTTGTGAGTGAGTCTGTGTGTCTGTGTGTTTGTAAGTGTCTGTTTGTGTGTCTGTATATATCTGTTCTGTTTGTGAGTGAGTCTGTGTGTCTGTGTGTCTCTGTATGTGTCTGTGTGTCCATGTGTGTCTGTCTGTCCGTCTGTATGTGCGTGTTTGTGGGTCTGCGTGTTTTTATGTGTGTCTGTGTCTCCGTGTCTGTGTGGGTATGTGCCTGTGTGTGTGTATGTGTGCGTCGATTAGCCTGTGTGTCTGTGTGTATATTTGTATGTCTGTTTGTTTGTCTGCCTGCTTGTGTGTATGAATGTGTCTGTTTGTGTCATTGTATGAGTCTGTGCATGTGTCTAGTCTTTATGTGTCTGTGTGTCTGTATTATGTGTATGCATCTGTTTGTCTGTGTGTTTGTCTCTGTGTGCATGTGTCTAGTCTTTATGTGTCTGTGTGTCTGTATTATGTGTATGCATCTGTTTGTCTGTGTGTTTGTCTCTGTGTCTGATTGTGTGTCTCTGTGTGTCTGTATATGTCTTTGTATTTGCCTGGGTGTCTGTTTTTGTGTCTACATGTGTTTGTCTTTGTGTGTGTGTCTCTGTGTGTCTTTTTGTTCGTAGCGTGTGGTTGTGGGTATGCGTTTATGCCTATATGGGGTTTGTGTATGTGTGTGTGTGTGTGTATTTATATAACCATCTATTTGAATGTATGTGCCGGTGTGTCTGAGAGTTTGTTTGTGTGTTTGTCTGTATGTCTGTGTGTATGAATGTGTGTTTGTGTCTCTGTATGTGTCTTTGTGTTTGTCTTTGTTGTCCTTGCACATGTCTGTGTATGTATCTGCATAGTTGTATGTCTGTGTGTGCTTGTATGTGTGCGTATGGCTGTGTGTATCTGTTTTTGTGTTTGTGTGTGTAAGTTGGTAGTTGGTGTGGTGTCGGAAAGAGGATGTACACGTTTATGGTGTGCATTTGAATATCTGTAAGTGTCTGTGTTAGCCTGTTAGCCACACAGACACACAAACACAAAGACATACACATAACAGACACAGACAGACACAAACATACACAAACACACAGAAACATTAAGCCACACAAATAGACATGCACAGAGACCCACAAACTCACACACCGACAAACACACAGACACTCAGACACATACACACACAGAGACACACTGCACAGAGACCCACAAACTCACACACCGACAAACACACAGACACTCAGACACATACACACACACAGAGACACACAGACACATACAGACACACAGACACATAGACACACATAAACAGAACGGATACATACAGACGCACAAACAGACACATACCGACACACACAAGCACACAGACAAACACAGAGACACACAAACAAACACACATACATACATACAGACACACAGACTCACACAAATACAGACGTACATTGACACACATGTAGACACACAGAGACACACAGACACGTACCGTACACACACAAACATATACAGACACACAGACTCACACACAAATAAACACACACAGACATACAGATACACACAAACAGACACACAGGCCATTACAAACAAACAGAAATCTACAGACACGCACAAACACACACGCAGGCCATTACAAACAAACAGAAATCTACAGACACGCACAAACACACACGCGCAGATAAACACACAGAAATACAAACAGACAAACAGACACATACAGACAAATATGCAACACACAGACATACAAACAGACAACAGACACATACCGACTAGACTATGCAACACACAGACATACAAACAGACAACAGACACATACCGACTAGACACATCCAGACACATTGACACAAACGCACAAACAGAACAGACACATGCAGACACACATACAGACACACATACACATACAAACACAGACACACACAAACAGAAACATACAGACAAACAGACAGACACACCTAGAAAAACACACATTACACAAACCGACACACACTCAAACACACCAAAACAGACACATACAGACAGACAGATACACAGACACATACAGACACACAGACACATACAGACAAACATACAGACACATATAGACACAAAGAAACATACAGACAGACACACATACACATACACATACACACACAAAAACAGACACATACAGACACACAGACAAACACACATACACTCAAACAGACACACACTCAAACACTCTAAAAAGACACATATAGACAGACAGACGCACAGACAAACACATACAGACACACAGACGCACACAGACAAACATACAGACCCATATAGACATACAGACACATACAGACACACACATACATACACAGACAAACATACAGACACAAATAGACACACAAACAGACACACATATACACCTACAAACACATAGTGACATACACCCACATACCCACAAACAATTAAATGTGATTTGATCATGGCTGGCGACAATTTGTGCCGCAACATACGTCTGTTGCAGCACAAACTGTCGCCGCGTCACAAATAGTCGCCGGCGACAATCTGTGACGCTCTTCCTGATCTTATTTTTTTGCCTCACTGGCGACAATTTGTGCCGTGAAAAAAACCTAGCGGCACAGATTGTCGCCACCGTCACAAATTATCGCCACCCACTTAATATGTGTGTGTGTGTGTGTGTCTGTTCGTGTCTTTATGTCTGTCTGTACGTGTCTGTGTGTTTGTCTTTGCATGAGTCTGTCTGTTTGTAGGCCTGTCTGTGTGTGTGTGTGTGTCTGTGTGTTCGTCTGTGTGCTTGTATGTGTCTGAATGTGTCTGTATGTGTCTGTGTGTGTCTATGTATCTGTTTGTGTCCAGTCTGTATGTGTCTGTTTGTATGTAAGTGTCTGTGTGTGTGTCTGTTTGTGTGTCTGTATATGTCTGTGTGTATCTGTGTATTAGTCTTTGTGTGAGTCTGTGTGTATGTTTGTCTGTTTGTATGTCTCTCTGAGTGTTTGTGTATGTGTCTGTGTGTTTGTCAGTGTCTGTATGTGTGCTTGTATGTATGTGTCTGTGTGTCTGTATATATGTCTGTGTGTTTTTGTGGGTCTGAATGTGTCTGTCCATGTGTCTGTATGTGTCTTGTGTCCAGTCTGTATGTGTCTGTTTGTATGTAAGTGTCTGTGTGTGTGTGTCTGTTTGTGTGTCTGTATATGTCTGTGTGTATCTGTGTATTAGTCTTTGTGTGAGTCTGTGTGTATGTTTGTCTGTTTGTATGTCTCTCTGAGTGTTTGTGTATGTGTCTGTGTGTTTGTCAGTGTCTGTATGTGTGCTTGTATGTATGTGTCTGTGTGTCTGCATATATGTCTGTGTGTTTTTGTGGGTCTGAATGTGTCTGTCCATGTGTCTGTATGTGTCTGTGTGTGTCTATGTGTCTGTATGTGTCTAGTCTGTATGTGTCTGTTGTCTGTTTGTGTGTCTGTGTGTTGTGTGTTTTTCTATATGTGTCTGTATGTCTGTTGTATGTGTTTGTGTTTGTGTGTGTCTGTGTGTTTGTCCATGTGTTTTTGTGTCTGTATGTTTTTGTTTGTTTGTAAGTGTCTGTGTGTCTGTATGTATCTGTTGTTTGTGTGTGAGTCTGTGCGTCTGTGTGTATCTGTATCTGTGTGTCCGTGGGTCTGCGTGTTTGTCTGTGTGTCTAATTGTGTGTCTGTTTGTGTCTGTATGTCTGTGTGGGTATGTGTCCGTGTGTGTTTATGTATGTACAGGGTTTGATGGAATCATTCAATTTATGGTCAAGCAGGTTATACATCTTATTTCTAAACCTCTTGTTAACTTATGCAATCTCTCAATTTCTTCCCGTAAAGTTCCCCAAAACATTAAAGTTGGTAAATCATTCCGATATTTAAGAAAGGCGACCCTCATTTATTTTCAAATTATAGACTCATAACTTTACTCACTTGTTTCTCAAAATTACTGAAAAATTACTTTATAATAGGCTTTTATGTCACACTAATAGAAACAATTTATTTAATAATTCACAATATGGTTTAAATTCCTCCTGTGATCTTGCCTTAATTGATCTTCATGATCATATTCTGAATAACTTAAACAATTATTTACATTCAGTTGGTATATTTCTTGACTTATCAAAAGCTTTTGATGTTATTAATCACAATATCCTTCTTGCTAAATTAATTAATTTTGGTGTACGTGGTATTGCATATAATTGCTTCCATGATTATTTATCAGATCGTTTTCCATATACAATATACAATAATTTTGTTTCTCTACATGCGAGGGTCCAGTATGGAGTCCCCCAGGGCTCCATACTGGGACCACTCTTATTTTTGACATATATTAATTATCTCTGTTGTGTTTTATCATTTTTTCCATTTCGTCCTCTTTGCAGACGATCCAAATATTATTGCTTCTCATAATGAGTTTGATGTACTCATTAGTAAGACAAATGAAGATTTAATAAAAGTTACAAGTTGGTTCCATGCTAATGTAATTGATAATTAATTTTGATAAAACCAATGTTATGTACGTTTGTAAAGAAAATATAAAACATAATATTAATGATGTTAAATATACATGGACACAACTTGTTTAACTGTTTCAAAATCCGTCAATTTTCTTGGTATTTTATTAGACGATTCATGATCTTTTAATGATTATCGTGTATCTGTCATTAATAAGATCTAAAAAAATATTGGTATTCTATGCAAATTACGTTCAGTTTTGCCTGAACGACAATTGTTTATAATGTACAATTGTTTGATCTTGCCATATCTACAATATTGTAATATCATTTGGGCGAGTGTTGGAACAACAAAATTGGAACCATTTCATAAGTTAAAAAAGAAAGTACTTGAAATATGCACAAATTCTCCATACCAAGCTCATTCTCGTCCTTTATTTTTTTCGTTTAAAAACTTTAAATATCTACGATATACATAAACTTCAAATGGCAACATTAATGTTTCGTACAATTCATAATACTGTCCCAATTAATATCTCTAAAAAGTTTATTATGAACAAATCTGTACATACTCATAACACTCGCTCAAGTGATAAATTTCATTACCCTAAAGCTCAAAGTCAATCATTACTTAAATCGGTTCGCCACATTGGTCCACGAGTCTTATGAACGATATTTCAAAACATTTAGGAACATGTACTTCTATCACACGTTTTTGAATTTTAGTTATCTACGTATCAGTACACGTAATGTTTATTATGTCTATGGGGACTTCGGCCCACAGGTTATCAAACCTTTTGTAGTCTCCCTATTTATATTTTGTGTGCTTTTTACATTATGTTTATTATTTCCCTTGTATTTGTTGTTTTATGATTGAGAAACTGAATGAACTGAACTGAACTTAACTTAACAAATTGTCAAGTTTTGCACAAATCTTCACACGCCAGCGACAATTTGTGCCGTCAGTTTTTTTTACAAATCGGCACAAATTGTCGCCGGCGACAATTTGTGACGCTCTAGCTGATTAAAGTTTTTCACCTCCCTGCGACAATTTGTGCCATGGAAACAGAACCTATCGTCACAAATCGTCGCCACCGTCACAAATTGTCGCCACTTACTAAACATTAGTGTGTATGTGTGTACCGTATATGTAATGTGTCTGTGTCTGTCTATGTCTGTGTGTATTTCTGTTCGTAGGCTATGTGTATCAGTTTGTCAGTGTGTCATGTGTCTTTCTGTATCTGTTTGTGTCTGTTTGTCTGTGCATGTGTGTCGGGTGTCTGTGTCTGTGTGAGTCATGTGTCTGTGTGTGTCTGTGTTTGTGTGTGTATCTTTGTGTATGTGTATCGCTTTGTGTGTCTGTATATGTCTGTTTGTGTGTATGCATGTGTATCTGTCTGTTTATGTGTCTGCATGTGTATGTTTCTGTATGTGCTTATGTGTTTGTGTGTGCCTGTGTCTATTTATGTATGTGTGTCTGCATGTGTCTGTGTCTTTGTTTCTGTGTGTGTGTGTGTGTGTGTGTGTGTGTGTGTGTGTGTGTGTGTTTATGTGTCTGCATGTGTATGTTTCTGTATGTGCTTATGTGTTTGTGTGTGCCTGTGTCTATTTATGTATGTGTGTCTGCATGTGTCTGTGTCTTTGTTTCTGTGTGTGTGTGTGTGTGTGTGTGTGTGTGTGTGTGTGTGTGTTGGCTGTGGGTGTGGGTGTATGGGTTAACGTGTATACGGGGTGTGTGTGTATGTCTGTGTGTGTCTGTGTGTGCTTGCGTGTATGTATGTGTCTGTAAGTGTCTCTGTATATCTGTGTGTCTCTCTTCGTGTCTATCTGTCTGTGTATTTTTCTGTATTTGTCTATATGTGTCTGTTTGTTTATGTACCGTATGTATCTGTGTGTCTCTATGGGTCTGGGTGTGAGTCTGTGTGTTTGTGCATATGTATGTATATCTGTGTTTGTTTCTTTTTGTGTCCTTGCATCTTTGTGTGTGTTTGTCTTGCTGCTTTGCTCTTTCTGTTTGTTGTTGTATGTGTCAGTGTGTTTGTGTGTGTCTGTTTGTCTGTATGTGTCTCCTTCTTTGTGTTTGTCTGTGTGTCCGTATGTGTCGGTCATATGGCTGTATGTGTGTGTGTGTTTGTCTTTGTGCATGTTTATGCCTGCCTCTGTATCTGCGTGTCTGTAAGTATGTGTGTGTCTGTATGTGTGTATGTGTATGGTTGTATGAGTCTGTGTGTTTGTGTGTGCGTTGGTAATGGGTGTGGTGTGGGAAAGACGATATACATATGTATGATGTGTATGTGTGTCTGTGTCTGTGCATGCCAGTGTGTTTTTGTGAGTGTCTGTGTGTGTCTCGGTGTGTGTGCGTCTTGTTTGTGTGTTTGTCTTGCTGTGTGTATGCATGTGTGTATCTGTTTGTCTCGATATGTCTGTGTGTATCTGTTTGTCTTGATGTGTCTGCGTGTTTGTCTGTATAGTGTCTGTCTGTGTGTGTCAGTGTGTTTGTATATGTCTGCATATCTATATGTGTCAGTGTGTATGTTTATGTCTATGTGTCTTCATATCTGTATGTGTGTGTTTGTAATATGTCTGTGTGTTTGTGTGTGTCTTTATGTGTCTGTTTTTGTGTCTGTATGCTTCCGTGTGTTTATCCAGGTATGTATATATATATATATGTATGTATTTGTTTGATTGTCTTTATGTGTCTGTCTGTGTCTGTCTGTGTCTATGCATGAGTCTGTTTGTGTGCCTGTATGAGCCTGTATGTTTGTCTGTGTTTCTGTCTGTATGTGTTTGTTTGTGTATGTCTGTGTCTCTATGTCGCTCTCTATGTGTCTCTGTGTTTTTTGTCTGTCTGCTTGTCTCTTTGTGTATATGCTTGTCTGTGTGTGCCTGTGTGAGTATATGTGTCTGTCTGTGTGTATGTATGTTCGTGTGTGTTTCTGTCTGTGGTTTTTCGTCTGTGTAACTGCGTGTGTGGTCTGTTTGTGTGTGCCTGTGTTTATCATGAGTCTGTTTGTATTTGTCTGTTTGTGTGTCTGAAAGTGTCTGTGTGTGTCTGTGTTTGTGTGTGTTTGTCTCTGTGTATGCATATCTGTGTGTCTGTATATGCTTGTGCGTGTGTCTGTTTGTGTATGTGTGCCTGTCTGTATCAGTTTGCGTGTGTCATGTGTCTGTGTGTATCTGTGTTTGTCTGTTCGTTTGTGTATCATGTGTTTGTGTGTCTCAGTGTGCATGTGGGTGTGTATGTGTTCATATGTGTATGTGTGCATCTGTCTGTGTGTCTTTGCATGTGTCTATGTGAGTTGAAATGTTAAGTTTTCTACTGATGTGTTATCATTTCACCAATTTATCACCGATAAAGTTCTGTGAGAAGTTTCAAATTTCTCAGAATTGTGTGTTTCATTGTGCTATGCAGAGACACAAACAGACATGTACAAAGACAAACACACAGACACATGCAGACACACAGACACATACAGACACACACAGACGCATATACACATGAAGAGACATACACAGACATATACAGACAATTACAGACACATTCACACACGCAAACAAACACAAACATCGAGACACACACAGAGGTACACACCCATATACACATAAACCCATATACCCACACCCAACTACCAATGCACAGACACACACAGAAAACAAATAGAAAGATAAAGACAAACACACAAATACACAAACACGAAGACACATTACAATCACAAGCACCCAAAGAGACACAAACACATACAGACAGACACAGACACACAAACAGACACACGTGCATGGACACAAACACACATACACAAAAACAGACGCATACAAACACACAGACAAATACTCAAATTCATACAAGCATACATACGCACAGACACATGCATCCACACAGACAAACAGACACATACAGACACGAAGATACACACAGGCACATAGATACACACACATACACAGACACCCAAACAGAAAATACATAGAGACACAGACACACAGACATATAAAAACACACAAACAAATACACACAGACACCTGGATAAACAAACAGAAACATACAGACACACAAACAGACATACAGAGACACTTACAGACACATGCATATACACAAACACACACAGACACACACCCAGACCCACACAGACACAGAGACACATACATAAACAAATAGACACATACAGAAAAATACAGAAAAATACACAGATAGACACAGAGACACACAGATATACAGAGACACTTACAGACACATATATACACGCAAGCACACACACACGCACACACACACCACACACACATATACACATACACACACAAACACACGCACGCACACATACCGGTATACCCCGTATACACGTTTTCCCATATACCCACACCCACGGCCAACACGCAGACACACACACACAGAAACAAACACACAGACATATGCAGACACACATACATATATAGACATAAAGGCGCACACAAACACACAAACATACAGAAAGAAACATACACATGCAGACACATATAAAGACACATACACATACAGACACACAAAGCGATACACATACACAAAGATACACACACAAACAAAACAGACACACAGACACATGACTCAGACTCACACGGACAGACACAAACACCCGACACACATGTAAAAACAGACACAAACAGATATACACACAGAAAGATGACACACTGACAAACTGATACACATATGTACAGACATACACACAGACACAGACAGACACTTACAGACACATGACATATACACACATACACACTCATATTCAGTGAGTGGCGACAATTTGTGACGGTGGCGACGATATGTACCGCTAGGTTCTGCTTTCATGGCACAAATTGTCGCAGGGAGGCAAGAAACTTGAATCAGCTAGAGCGTCACAAATTGTCGCCGGCGACAATTTGTGCCGATTTGTGCCGCAACAGCCTCACAAATTGTCGCCGCGTGTGCAGATTTGTGCAAAACTTGTCAATTTGTGATGATGATACGAAAATTTGTGCAGCGTCGCGTCGAATGGAACCCCACCATTCCACCCCCCCCCCCGCCTTACCGAAAGTTTGCGATGGGAGCGTATTTTTCTTTATAATAATAATAAAAGCAACTACAACAACAACAATAACTGCATCATCATCATCATAATAATAATGATAATAATAATAATAATAATAATAATAATAATAATAATGATAGGAATAAGAATTTAGTTAACACCAGTACCTTCACTGTATTATTTTGAGTATTTGAGTATTTATTTATTGTATAACAAAATTTCAGATATACATACAAAGCAAATTCCAGATTGTTACACACGAACGATTACATTATTATAATTTTTGGTATCAGGAATTAAAATTTACATGTATACGTCATTTCAGGGAATTAACGTTTCAATTAATATGGAAAAGGGAAAAGCCATAAGCAAAGCTTGAAGGTGACGCTCCCTTACAATGATAAAACTTATTTTAAAATGATGTGACCGAAAGTTTTGCACCAATATAGCCGTTCGAATACGTGTTGAGAGCTTGTTATAAATGACTTACTTGACTTGACTTACTTGACTTATGTGCACAGGAATGAGTGTCCCCTTGCCTTTCTGTGGCAAATCCTCCTCCAATGTGTCCTATTTTGGGCCTGATGTTCTGCCTCTTTTAGGGATAGCTCTGAGATGCTCCTGATCTGGTCTTTCCATCTGAGTGGGGGGCGTCCGCGGGGTCTTTTAGTTGCAAAGTCATATCTGTAAGCCTGGTATCGGTGTCGGGAATGAGGCATCCTGGCGACATGTCCAAACCAGTTAAGTTGTCGTTTGTGAATTTCTTGAGTGATGGTTTTGTCCATGTGGAGCTCTTGCCTGATGTTAACATTTCTTATTCTGTCACTCAGTTTGACTCCAGCGATGGTCCTGAGACATCGCATTTCGAATACTTCCAGTTTGTGTTTTTCTGTTTTCCTAAGTGTCCAAGATTCTGAGCCTTATGTTGCAATCGGTAGGATCAGGGCTTTGTTAGATTTGCACCTTCAGATTACGGGAGATATTATGGTTGGACCAAAGTTTGTCCCTCAAGTCTGCAAACCCCATGCCAGCAAGGTTGATTCGTCTCTGGACATCATTCAGCAACTGTGGGGGACTATCGCTCCCAAGGAGGTGAATTTTATCTACAGTCTCTATAGCTCCCATTTATGGTGATGTTTTTGTACTAAAAGCCTGAAATTTATTTGTTGACGTGTTGATTTTCATTGCCCCATTTTTTACAGGCCTGTTCCAGTTTATCTGTGCTGTTTGGAGATGAATCAACGTCATGATCTAGGGTGTAGTGTAATCTGATATCTGATGTATTACATGCAAATGACCAGATTTGAAACTCCAGCTGGTCTAGGTTTTGAATCTCATGACAGAAGCTTCTAGGAAGGGTTGAATAAGCTTGGGAGAGTAGCAACCCTTGGACGACACCAGTCATCACTTCAAACCATCGCTGATCTTTCATTGACCATGACGTGCACATTTGAAGTGGTTGTACATGTACTCCACAAGCTCCACAAGAACATTACTTGCTCCGATTGACCGCAGATTTCAGAGGGCATTCTGCAAATTAGAGTGTGTCAAGGCTGCCTTTGAAATCGAACGAATTCAGTGAATTGTATGCGTCTCTCTTGACTTTTCAAATAGCTGTCTACTATGATGTGGCATCATGGATCCCGTCACTACGGAATCCACATGTTCCTCTGTCAGTGGCTATCTATGGTTCCTTGGATTCTGGTTAGAACCATTCTGCAAAACACTTTTCCTGGGATGGACAGTAGTGTGATGGCTCTATAGTTGGCCGGGTCTAATTTTGTCACCTTTCTTGTGCACTGGTGTAATAAGCCTTCTGCTCCAATCTTCCGGGGTTTTCGTTTGTGTCCAGGCTGTATTTATTATCTTCAGTAGCATCTGCCTCATGGGTAGGCCACCTGCTTTTATTGTTTCTGCTGATATTTTGTCCCATCCACATGCTTTGTTGTTTTTCAGTGACTTGATGGCTGAATCAAATTCTTGTATGGTGAATGGCTGGTTTGTTGTACTTGTAAGTGGTGGTTCTGGTATTGTGTCTAGAGAAGTCTCATCGCGTGGGAACTTCATGTTCAAAGTGTGTGCTGAAATGTTCTTTCCAACATTCCATAACCTCGTTGGGAGCTGTCTTTAGAATACCATCCTTATTCTTTGCAGCTAGTTGTATGGTGTTTCTTTCACCAGCAAGCTTTCGTATAGTTTTGAAGAGCATGGGGCTGTTGTTTTTGGCATATGCTTTCTCCATTTCTTCTACATCTTTGGTAAGCATGGTCTTCTTCCATCTCTTGACTTCACGCTTGACTGTTTTGTTAAGTTTCTTATATTTTTCCTCATTCCTTAAGTTAGGGTTGCTTATTTTCTGAATTCTGGCTTTTCTTCTTTCTTCACATGCGTTCGCAACATTTTCTGGGAGGCCTTTCACTAGTTTTGCTCTCCTTCTTCCGACAATGTCTTCTTTGGCATTATTTGTGGTGTCCCTAAATTTAGACCACAGTTCATCAACATCAGTGTCCGAGAGTTGTAGCAGCGGTTCAAAGGCTCCACCAATTCTCACCCTGAATTTTTCTGTAATTGCTGGGTCATTCAATCTGTTCACATCATAGGCTTTGGGAACAGTTTTTATGTGCTTTGTATTTGTTGGTTGCAGCTGGATGTTAGCTAAAACGAGGTTGTGGTCAGAGCCAATCTCAGCAGCGCAATATGATCTGCAATTCTGAAATATCCTGAGACTGTTTTGTTCGGCGATAACAAAGTCAATTTGGTTCTTATACTGCCCACATGGGGATATCCAAGTTGACCTTCTGCATGTTTTGTGCTGAAAGAGTGTGTTGACGACAGCTAGTTTGTGCATCAGGCAAAATTCAAAAAGTTTTTCTCCCCTACAGTCTCACACTTCCCTTATAGACCCCAACCATTCACACTCTCGGTATGATCTTGATTGAAGTCTGATCCAATTTTGGCATTGAAATCACCCATTATGAAGACCTTTTCCTTTTTAGGTACTTTCTCTATTTGTGATTGCAGCAAGGCGTAGAATTGTTCTCTTTCTTGATCACTATACCCACTGCTGGGTGCATACACCTGGATAAAATTAATAACTCCATCTTCCAATTGGAATTTGGCAGTGATGATCCTTGGGATAACAGCATCAAAGCTCTTTAAGCAGTGTTGTAGTTTAGGTGAGATTAATAGACCGACTCCTTCCCTTCCAACATCTGTTCTACTAGAAAGGAGAACTGTAAATTCATCTTTTTGATTGAGTGTCTCTGTATTAGTTAGATGTGTCTCACATAGGCCTAGTAGGTCGACATGGAACTTTCTTGCCTCTTCTAAGAGAATGTCCCAATATCCTGCTGTTCGTAGTGTCCTCACATTCCATGTTCCGATGCACATATCATGCTGAGAGTTGTTTCGCCGCACTTTTACAGCAGTTGTTTTGGTCATGTCGGGTTGTTTCTGTCTTGGCTGGCTTGTCACGGTTGGCCTACTTACGCTAGTTAGCAGTCAGGGAAACTCCCGCTTTTGCGGGACTGGCCGAAATCTCTGAAAAGCGAGATCGTAGGCAGTTCGCGAGGCATCTCACGGTTCACTAGTTTTCAGCCTCGCTGTAGAAAGTGAATGGCAATGCTTCCTCCGACGGGTACATGCTTCTCTTTAAAAACTCATACAAAAAATGCCACCGGTTCTTTTTCATTTTAAATTGATGTAGTGAAAGGCAAGACATTGAAGGGTGAACTGGTGAAGTATAAAAAAAATACAACCAGTGGAAATTGATCGAAACCGTAACTGTTTAAAACCTTGATTTAAAAATTGACGGAGATAGCTTTATTCCAGCCGTTTACGTCATACAGTATTGCATGTACATACGCGCGCGTGTATACTGTGTACATTCACGCACCGTACACAGTACAATCGTACTCGTACATAGTCGCAGAACTGTGTTACACTTATTGTTTTATTACCGAATCGGAATCCCTATTTAACGGTATTTATTTCCGAGGATATAATCCTTCATTGAACAATTGAAAACTGCTGTGGCCAAATTATTAACAGAGACAGGAATTCGAGCAAAACTAACCGTCAAACCTGGATATGATGTTGGATGTGTGATACTTGAGCAGGGAGCATTTGGTTGATGAAATAAGTCCTAATGCATTGATCTCCCCACTAGTGGGGGAGATGTCCTATTACATTATACTGCGTGACTGGTACTAGACATTACATAATACGATCCGTGCGTCTGCACGGCATGGACAGAGACATCTCTGTGTGATAACGGGAGTTTCAGATTACATCTGTGAGTGCCCTCTGATTTAGGTGTGCATACATGCATGATTATAACGGAGTCCGCATTGTGAATGCAATGCCATGGACCCTACTACGAAGTAGGGTCCATGCTATGCCTATTCAAGACCACTGAGAGTTTTGCATGCTTTACCACAACCTCGCGCCTTGAAAGAGAATACGTGGTAACGGCTTGTCCGCTCTGTAACGCTCCGTTGGACACTGCAGACCCGGGAATGCGGGATCATATCGGTCTCGAGAAAGCGGGAGTTTCCCTGACTGGTTAGTGGTACATTCCTTTGTCCTCTCTTCTGAGTTTTATTGTCCTTGGTTGCTTGAATGTTCCGTTGCTGTCCATAGGTTCGATCTGCTTTCTTTGTTTTCATCCTCTGGATGCTTGGGATCCTGGTTCTGCTTCTTCTTCTTCCATCTGTCACGGGTGGCTGTATACAGTTTGGCAGCGAGGGATCTTCTGGCAGATTCTTAGCACCCCTGCTACCAGGCTGCCTAGGACCGGCGGCCACCAGGACTCGGGGCCGTAGCAACTTTTTGACTTTCATGATAGGATTAGGATTTGCATAAGGATGCGGCCTATATACCGGAGTATATATGTATGGCTGGGCACTCGGCCAATGACTTCCCAGCAGTAGAGCGATGTTCTGCTTATCAGGAGAGGTTGTTGTCCCCTCCTGAGGTTTGTTCGGGTTTTCCTTCCCTACCCAGAGCCCCTGTTAGCTCCCCAGACCGCAAGGCCCAGGTATGCAGTCAGTACCACGAGGAGGTAGGGGTTGAGTTACATGTAGAGAGGCGATTATGTAAGTGTAGGCTGATGGGTGCTACAGGTACATACAGCAGGGAGAAGGGAAGTGAGTAGGGTGCAAGCACGGTTAGAATGAGCGAAAGCATAGATGAAAGGGAGACATGCGAGGGTACATGCAAAGCAGAAATGAAATTTGGAAGTGAAGGCAACTCCTGCTGAAGTTGCGCATCTACATACTCTACTGACTGAATCAAGGAC
>JZLH01S0617442.1:6983-19733 GCA_001188425.1 Eucidaris tribuloides
GAAGATAATTCATCAGATATCAGGATTTTCACATAATGGCAAAGAGTTTCAGGATGGCAAATTTCTATTTACTTACCTTTTTCCTCCCTGTGTATATGAAGTTTGGGCACTTTACATGACAATGACAGGTATAATATTAGAGTGGTTTCACAATAGCCAAAGCCACTTCAACTGGCAGCCGACATAAGAATGACTAAATTGTGGGTTGTATCATTAACACAAACATGCATGAATCTTACCAGATAGACAATTGTTGACATGTTATCAGTTTGGGTGATGCTACAATATCACCCAATATCAGTATACGCTTGCTGTATGAGAACTATAATTGTCTAGGCAAAAGCAGTTTGACTGAGAATATTTCCGATGTTTAGCATAATTTAGAAAAATTTCAATCAGTACTGCTACAAATTTCTTTTCTCACCTCTGTGAACCTGGCTTCAAAACTTAACTCCACTTTGAAATATAGGACTTGCCTCTAATGGCAAAATTTCACGAACAATGAAAATACAATGATATGAACAACGTACCCACGTTTGTGATAGGCAGGTTGTGAGTAGCTCCGCCCGCCTTCCACCTGTACACCCAACCAGATTAGGTTCCTGGTTTATCGGAGAGCTTCTGCGATTGGAACGATGGGAGAGGCCTATCATGCGGGAATGAAATGGAAAAATTATTTGAATGAAAAATGAACCATTTAAGCAAACATCTTCATAATTTTAATGCATTCAAAAAAGTGCTCACTTTCAAATCATTTTACATTCAGGAAGTCAGAGAGATCAGTAAATCAATTAGCAGGCCTACCATTTGCAAGAAAAGAAAATCATTTGCAGTGAAAGACACGTATACTGAATTTTGAATCATCATTTATCACAAATAATTGGTTAGCACTTACAAACTAAGGTCTAATTGCTGGAGTGCTAGACAAACTTTTATTAGAATCGTTAAACTATTATGGTAATTAAATTAGTTGACGATGTATAATTAATGTAGCAATCATGACCCCCCCCAAAAAAAAAATAAATAAATAAATAAATACAAGGACTTGGTAACTGTGACATAAAGTATCTTTACATTGATATGATTTTGTGCGTTTAGTGTTCAAAAAAAAATATTTTTAGCTGTAATATTTTGTTGATTTTATTCATCTTGCTGCAATAAGTTTACAATTATATGAAAACTAATTAAAGACTTGCAGAGATTAAAATATTAATATAATCTTAATACCTGAACAAAGGCATGATGATAGGTTGGATGGATAATGAAACAAGACCCCGCGGGGCACGACGCTCACTGAGGTCTCGCCAATCTATGTACCCATGAAAAACATCAGTTATACATGGGCAGTTCCACGCGAAAGTGGAATGGTACCTCAAAATTTCAAAAACATAGGACCATCAAATTTGGTCAAATTCAGTACAAGTCTCAAATTTCTGATTATGAACTCTGAATTACTCTTTGTTGCATTTTCATACTTAAAATTCCAGGTTAATTACGTAATTAGTTTGCCTGAAATGGTGAAAATTACATGAGATTTTTTTCCCACACAAATTAAAAAAAGATCTTAAAAAATCCTCAATTGTAGTTTATATTATAGTTCTGCCTCAAGAAAGTAATGCACTGTAGTCAAATTGCGTCTAGTGATTGTTACGCCTTGGTATTCTAACAATTGTGTCTATTTTTGCGTCATTCCGTTACAAAAAACACTCATTTTTAATTTATTCAGAAATTGAGGAGAGAAAATTTGGAAGTTTGTATGCAAAGCAGGTTCAGGTAGACTGACACTATAGACTAACTTTTATTTTCATTTGACACTCCTACTAATTAAAAAGCAATTAATTAAATTTCGTCATGGCGTCCGTACTTGGTAACGGAATGACGGTAACGAATGACACTCGGAACTTTAAAGCAAGTGACCCAAATAGTTGCATAGCTTTCACTTCTATATCAATTAATATGACACCACTGAGAAGACCTTCATGTTATCATGCCTTTGGAGTCACACATGGTTAGGTCAAAGGTCATTTGAGTCATATGTAAATTACTACAAGACTCTCAAAAGACAAGTAACTTTATAATCTGTTGCTCCTTTCAACCAAACTTGGTCATAGATGCAGTTGGGGGACCTTCATGTTATAGTGGTGGTCAGAAATCACATGGTAAGTCAAGTGCATTTTAGTCAAATTTTATTTACTTGCAAGACTCTAATAAATTGGACATGTGATGCAATATATGCAACCAATATTGGGTAGTAGATGAACTTGGTGTACATTCATCATATCGTGCTGTCAGAGGTCACATTGTAAGTTCAAGGTCACTTTAGGTCAAACATGTAAGTTTACCTGCAAGACTTTCTGGAGACATCAAACTTGAATGGGAAACCTTTGTTTACATAGTCCACGGTGGCAAGACAATTTTGCTATTGCTGTTACATGTACATTCCATCAGACATCACAAGAAATATTGAAGGTCAATTAGAAAAAGGAAAGATATATAAGTAAACAATGAGAAAGGTATTGTACAATGTTTACAGTCTTTTCCCATAAACGGTTTTTCAGTCCACTTTGTCACATTAAAGCACATTGTTAATGTGTTTGTTGGAAGATTTTATATGCTTTTATTAAGTAGTTTTAGGTATTTAATCAATCTATGAAAATACTGTCCGTAAAACTTTGACAAGAAAGAAAGTCACTTAAATGACTATCAATCAAACCTCAATAATTGTTAAGCAAGAGAGCTTTTGCTTCAACAAGAAAAGTAGGCCATATTTTCCAATATCCCCCCCCCCCAAAAAAAATGGCAGACTAGAGCAGTTCAGCTGTGCGTACGTCGATGGTAGCCTTCCCAGTCTGTACTCCCACAACAATTTGATTGAAAAGCCTCATGCATGCATGTAGATTTTGATCAAAAATGTTGTAAGTTACCTTCGTAACATTCAAATCAAGCATGTAGAAGCCCTTGTGACTTTGACCTTTGAACTCCCAAAATGTAATCAATTCATCGGGCACTCAGCTGATACTTGCCCAAGTTAACATCAAATCCAATAAGCCATTCTGAGTTATTGTGGTAATAAGCCAAATCAGAATGTATTATGGTCCTTTGACCTTTGACCCATCAACTCTAAAATCTCATCAGTTCATTTGTGCTTAATAAAAAATTATTTACCTAAGTTACATTAAATATATTCATGAGCCATTCTCACGTTATCATGGTAGAGACACAAAGTATGGGGCTCGTGACCCTTGACCTTTGACCTTTCAACCTCCAAATTGAAATCAGTTCATTGATACCTGAATACATACTTCATCCAAGTTACATCAAAATCGATGAACCGTTCTAAATTTATCGCATTAACAAACCCAAATTAGACCTGTATGGGCCTCGTGACCTTTGATTTGCATAATGGAACATGCTAATGAGTATGTGACACAAGACAATCAAGTTGGCAAGACTCGTCACCTGTAACTTTTTAACTTCCATTTACTTTATGGCAGAGAAAATCAAATGTTTAGTATATCATTCTTTTTTAGTATTGTGCACTATGGTAAATCCTGACGTCATTATCCGTTACCGTCATTCCGTTACAAACGTTAATCACATAATTGAGCTGTAATAATTATTAAATTACAAAATGCTTAGTTTCATGAATCAAATTCTTTGTAAGACTCCAATCTTCAAATTCAGCACCTTTAAATCTCAGTTTGAAGTCAATAATTCACAGAGTTTTGGAAAACATCAATCTTGTGAAAACACCATGTCCATTTTAGCGTCATTCCGTTACAAGCTCATTATTATGCAAGATTCATTAGCGGAATTTTTTTTGAAAAAAAAATGGGAGAAATTGTGTAAACTAGTAATAGCATAGAATTGATGTAGCATATTGTCATTGTAATAACAACTTTTTGTTTTACACTGGTTAGAAAGTCCAAAAAAGGGGTCCACCGTCATTCCGTTACCGGTGAACTGCCCACATAGTTTTGGCCCTTGGAGCCTGATATCCAGGCACCAACGTAGCCAATGAACCAGTTGAAAAACTTTGCATCCCCTTGCCATAGCTGATTTTGCCAAGTTAAATTAAATTCTAACATCCGTTTTATAAAAAACAAGGCACACCTATTCTTAACATTTGACCTTTTGACTCTACTTATGTGACCTTGACCCCCCAAATAACATTGAGTCCCTGTTAGGCATCTACCACCCAAGTGTTACAAATGGGCTTGTGTTAGAAAGTTACCAAGTTTGGCGCCTTATGGGCCCTGCCCCATGGCCCCCCAGGTGGAGCCTGGTGTACCATTCCAGGAAACCTCTTTCCCCTCCCCCTGAGGATCATTCCCACCAAGTTTGGTCTAAATCCATTGATGTGACGGTATTATTCCTATAGGGCCCTCCAAACTTTTGCCCCCCTTGGGGCCAAACGGGGCCAACCTGGGCATTGTCATGAGGAACATTAATTCAGCACATATAGAGGTATCTAACACACAAAGTGGCTAACTAAACTATTTTGGGATATAGAGAAGAAGGCAATACCAACCAAGGAAGAAACTTGACTTCATTTGACCTTTGACCTACATATGTGACCTTTGACCCTAAAATAACATTGAGGTCCCAGTTACGCATCTACCACCCAATGTTTGGTTATAAATGGACTTGTGGTTAGAAAGATACCTAGTTTGGGCCCTTATGGGCCCTGCCCATGGGCCCCAGCAGGGCCTGGTGTACCATTCCTAAACTCTCTTCCCCTCCCCCTGAGGATCATTCCCACCAAGTTTGGTCTAAATCCACTGATGTGAATGTGAATTATTATTCCTACAGGGCCCTACCAAACTTTTGCCCCCCTTGGGGGCCAAACAGGGCCACCCTGGGCACTGTCATGAGGAACATTAATTCAGCACATATAGAGGTATCTACACACAAAGTGGCTTAACTAAACTATTTCTGGAACTAGAGAAGAAGATGTTTGAAAACTACCTACTTTTGGCCCTTTAGGGCCCTGCCGCTGGGCCGCCTGGGGGGCCAGGTGGACTAGTTGAGGACCCTTGAATCCCTACCCCCTAAGGATCATTCCTGCCAAGTTTGGGCCAAATCCAATCATGTATTTGGAAGAAGAAGCTGAAAATGTGTAAAAGTTTACGCACGACGCACGACGCACGACGGACGACAGACAAAAAGCGATCGCAATAGCTCACTTGAGCCTTTGGCTCAGGTGAGCTAATAAAAGGGATAAAAGAAATGAAGGAAAGAATAAACAATAAATTTTGCAGTTTTACACATTTTTGGGTGGGAGACGCGAATTTGATCCAAGCTTACCTTTTTGTTTATATTATAGTTATGTTAGACTGTAAATTCTTTTATTTCAATCAAATTTTAATGGACATTCAAATAAAACAATTGATAAATCATAATGAGTGACAAGTCAAACTAATCTCCATCTTTGCCATCAGTTACTTCCAGAACGTGAGTTATGTGATCATCCATGCTAATGGTGCCTCTTATGTCTAGAAATGAAACACTGAAAAATAAATGATCAATAAATGCTTTCAAAAATGTGAAAATCAATATGTAACCATTCATGTTTTCCCCCATATCCCACTGTTATCGAGCATTTACTCATTTACTGATATTATTCTGAAAATATTTTGCTGGTGACAACATAACTGTCTTAAGTTTTCAGTTCCAGGGGGTTCATTTGGTCATATAAATAGTACTATGTAGCTCAGATACCAATGTCTAACAGTTGTTTAAATTGAGCTCCACAATGTTAAATTGCATCTTTAAGTTTCCTTACCCATTGGTATATTTCAGCATATCTTGAGATGACTGGGTCAGATTGACAGGTCCCATGTGTTGAGAGGAGGGGCCATGGAAGAAAGGGGCGGGGCGATAGACTGATGATGACGTTGAGGCCGTTGGCTCGGGAGGGGGTGTGGTCTCCGTTGGAGGTCTGTCCAGTAAGGCCTGGGCACGAGGGCCTTCCCTTTTCTCTGTCGCACTTGATGGCTGAATATTTTTAACAAATAGGTAGGATAAGTAAACCTTTTTATCACAATACAATACATTCCACCTACTATATTCAGGAAGACATCAGTGTACTCATATTTTCTCTCAACAGATATAAACTACTAAAATATCTACGACCTCATAATTGAACATTATATCCATAGCAACATGACAGTCAGGTCACACCATTGAAGAAAGTTGTAAATAAGAAATTTCAGAGGTAAATTTTTTCATATTGAAATCAAAATTCATTTCTTCTAGTATTTAATCACTATTACAGTTGATGCTTCATGCTAATAAAACAGTAATCTAAAATTGTATTCATAAAAAAAAGAGACATGTTAGAATTGTTTTTGTTTGTTTACCAGCAGTAATGCTGTTCAACAATCACATTAGCTTACAATCAATACAATCAAATCCTTGAACTTTGGAATATAATACGATTTCAATGTTTAAACTCCCAGGACATTACCAATACAATGTATTTCAATTTGGCACACATCAAATGTCATCAGATACACACAAAGTATAATTACAGTATTGAAAAGATCAAATACATGTTACAATTATCATTCTCTCCTAAGGAGACAAAGATCTTACTAAACTCTGAACAGGAGTAGGCCAATTAGGCCCATTGGTAGTTAAAGGAGAAGACTCCAGACACAATAGAAAATGAGAAGACATATTTAAAGGCTAAGGTTTTTATTTGAATGCTCAAATGTATTTGCCCAGATTTGATCAAACTTAAGAGACGTACTTAATAATATGGTGTCCACATTTGAGATTCATATGTAATAAAGTTTTTGAAATAAAAACAAAAATCATTTGAAATAGGGTCATAGCTCAAGTTGTATTTTGTAATAAATGTCCAGGTTTTAGACAATGGAGGTAGCTTTCACCCTCTGATTTCCAATTTGATAGAGTCCAACCATGGCAAAAATTACTTGCCAATCGTCCAACTGCACTTGTGTGAGTTTTTTACCGTGTAAGCTTTGAACACCAGGTATTCAGTTTTCACTAGATGATACACTAATCAGGTATGGCAGTCAGACTAGTTTAACAGCTGTATAAAATTTAAATTCAATAACCAATTTTACGTCGATGCATTCTGTTTGAATTCTATCAATGCTCGTTTCCACAGACCCAGACATTACAGCCCCAAAGCTTTTGTAAGAGGTAAAGATTTATATGCATCTTTAGGCGATAAATGATTTCAGTTTATTTACTTGATAAGCTCATTTCAGAGTGTGCAAATCATATATACAATCTTTAAAACATAGACCAGCACAAATTGCAGAAATTTTCCATGACTCACCACATAACCCGAGATGTAGCGATCCCAGTCCTTGGGGTAATCAAATTTGTCAGGGTCTTCAAGCATGGCCTGAAGGTTGGCCTCCTCATCGGCATTGTCATCCTCATCGGTGACATCCCTGAAGTTGGGAGGAGGGAGCTCCAGCAACTCACCATCCTCAAACTGAGGCTGGAATGATGAAGAGGAGGAAATGTTGGGTTGAAAAATGAAAATATCATTTTACAATCAGATATGGTCCAAGCATATTTGACGAAAACAAATTAAAGAGGAAAATAATTTTTGTAGTCAAAGAGTGTTGTTGAGACCACTTCTCATCATTATCACTGTCAGTTTTGGTTTCAGATTTGTGATGTTTCAATCGTGAAAATTCTGGTCTTGACTACAAAACTAGACAAAATTACCACCATCCTTTCTTCTTGGATTGGAAAACACATAATTTAGACAAATACCAAATTCATATTTGAAGTCATAGACATCCAGAAAAACATGCTTGTATCAGCATTTTTTCTTCCAAATCTTAAAATCCTGGAATGATTTATCCAGCGATGATTCACTTGTTAAAATCACATCTGATAATATTTTGGCAAATGTTATACATTCTGACTTTCCCTTTTCAGCCAGTTTCTGTATAATTGTATAAGGAAGTACCTTCTGGTTCAATACCAAAAGGGCTAGTATTACAACTGTATCATGATAAACCCAATATATGACAGCGAAAAAAAAAATTGAAAAAGAAATACTACACTAAAATGTCAGAAGTTTTGCAGGCATCTCAAGGTAACAAGATAACGGTCCTACTTCTGCTTCATGTCCTGGTTGCATCTTGTTTTGGAAGTTTAAAGCCCAAGTTTAGTTTTGAGAAATTGTTGTTTATTTGAAAGCTTTATGCCCCAAAGTCATAACCCTGCAATAATAGACTCTGAATGTCTTTAGTTTTTTTTAATTAATTAATGAAAAATCTGGGGGGGACCCCCCGAGATTTTCGGCTATATTTTACATTATAGCATCCAAAGGGTTAATAAGGCGTTAAGGGTATTTGAGTTATACCTCATCGGAAAGAGCAGACTCTGCTCTGATTTTTCAGATGAGGTATAACTCATATACCCTTAACGCCTTATAACCTTTAGATGCTATTAATGTAAAATATAGCCGAAAATCTCGGGTCTCCTTCCCCCCCCCTCCCCCCTCCCCCCCCCCGGAGATTTGTCATTAATTATAATTTTTTAAAAACTAAAGACATTCATAGTCTATTATTGCAGGGTTATGACTTTGGGGCATAAAGTCTTCAAATAAACAAAAAATTCCCAAAACTAAACTTGGGCTTTAATACATAGATTTTGTCATCAATTAAAGCTACCAAATCCAACTCACCGGCAGGTGTCCATTGCTTAGGCCTCCTGGGGTAGGGGAATCCAGTAGACTCTTCAGCTTCTCTTCCACAGTAATGGATAACGTGTCTCTTAATGGAGACTTTGAGTTCTACACAGAGGGAAACATGGATCAGAATAGTGATGAATTTCAAATCAAAGCAAAACACAATGATAATGCATGATTAACAAGCCGCTTATGGTACATTTATTTAATAAAGAATGGTTACACTTGCATAAATTAGCAGAATAAATGAACTTCAAATTCTAAAAGTTTGGAAGCCCCCACATTGCCCTATTAGATAAAACAAAGAGAATCAAAACACACCAATAAATAAAGTAGCACTTTCTTGTCATTTTCATCAAATTCTAATTTGCATAAATTAGCATAATTTAATGAATTTCATAGTTCTGCACTCAAAGTTTAGACCCCCACCCAGCTTCATCAGTTTGAGCAATCAGAATCAAAATTAGTGAGGATAGCACAGAAGTAGCAACTTGAACATTTTGAACACACATGGACAGACACACAAACAAAGCCCGTTTCATAACCCCATGCAAACTTCGTTTAACAGGGACAATAACTGGATTAGAAGCAGTCTTCAATTTGGGTTACAGTGCACATTACCCCTTTTTAATACCCTTTAATGTGGACAAGCCCATTTACAACCCTGTTTGACTACTACAGAGTGAATAGAACACCAACTCACGACAAGTGGGTTGTTGCCGTTCCACGCCTCATTGGACACCTTCAACGGCTGAGGTCTGACGGTTCCATTGTGACCTTTGTCCTTGGAGAGTTGAGTCCTGCGTACGTCTGCCCCGTGCTGCAATACACCCTTTGACCCCATCTCAGTCATTGACTGTAAAAGAGTAAATAGCAATGAGTGATACAACCTTTTCAAAATGGGTACTTCCTATGTATTGTTGACTTGATAGTCAGTTGAAATATTTATCTGTTCATTATTGCACTTCTGATGAATAGAAGATTTATGTTTATTTTTGTATGGTTGTATACTGGTGAAAAGCAAAATTTCCATTGTGGACAATAAAGTCTAACAATTGACACTTTTTGAAGCATGCTAAGCATTTAAGAGTTTTTAAACAGAATTTGCAAACAAAATTCAAATATTTTTTCTTTCTTACTGTAATATCAATTTAGATGAAATTAATGTGTAGAAAATGTGGGCACTTTTTTTCTGGATGCACAAATTATTTTAGTTAAAATATAGTATGCAAGTGAGAAAAGATGTGGTCCAAGAAATGGTTCAATACATACTATACCCACTATAACCAACCATTGCTGCTGGGAAAGTATTTTGATGCCAGAATTAGAAGTAGAAGTGGAAGAAGAAAAATGAAGGGGTAGAAGTACCAGTAAAAGTAGAACAAAAGGGTCCTGTTGAAAATGTCACTTGTCTCAAAGGCTGTAAGTTAAAGGCATTGTATAACAATGTTTTCAGTTTAAAAAAATCTGAGCTACATGATCCCCCATGCTACCAGTGTCACTAATACGGTCTAAAAATGAAGCCCTGAAAAAATTGCTGTTTAAAACGATTATTAAGTGCTTTGAAAAAGTGAAAATCATTGAGAGATCATTCTAGTTTTCCCCCATAGACTGTTGTGTTGCAGAATTTCCTATTGGCTGAGAATAATTAATGTGCCAATTTGTATCTGCACATATTTTACTAGTGACAGCATAACTGTCTGAACTTTTGTGTTCTAGGGTATTTATTTGTCTATTCAAACACTGTCAGATAGCAAAGTTCGACAATTTTTTAAACGGGTCTTCCACAGTGCTATATAGCGTCTTTAAACATAGTTCATAAGAATGCTAACAAAAGGTTGAAGGTAGAAAAAAATAAAGTGATTACTGGTCTGATACACAGTTCAATGGTCTGTAAATAGAGGTAGCAGTCCAAAACAGGAATTACAACTGTCATGGTCTACAAGAGGGCAACCCAGTGAACTTATGATGAACTTTTAATCCACTGACTGAGGTCTTTGGACTAAAACCCCACCCCAGCGACACACTTAAACTGATTTTTAAAATTTTTTTTATCAATTTACCATGACAACTTTGTCATTGTCAGCGGAAGATGGTCTCGGTTCTTCCTGCATCAATGATCCCATCAGCCCCGGCAGCGAGGGCTCCGTGTGGCCGTTCACCATCGCTCTGGAGGGTGGGGTCTGTCGTCCACTACTACCATCATTCAGATTGGCAGCTATATGCAACAGGGGGAAAAGGGGTTATAGTTACATAGAGGTAAAACAAGCCAAAGTGCAGTGACATGATTGGAAGAAGTCAAAATGCTTAAAGAACAAGATGCATTGAAACATATACCAATATATACACTGGCTAGGGTATATATTCAGGCTGGAAGGATTGATCTTGAATGTGTTTACTTGAAGAAAAACAAGCATAAATTTACCAGTACAGAATTAATCTCAAGCCCTGATAGAAATTGATTCCATAGAAAGCCACACAACAAATTTCACTGTCATAACATTTTCTGATAACAATTGTACAACAAAAAAGACATTTTTTATTATGAAATTTCATAGTAACTTTAAACTTTAAACAGTACACTTGATTCTGGGAGCAATGTGTCCAAAATTGGTGACTTGTTCCAATGTTGGCATTTCCCTTTAAGCCAAAGAAACTACGTTACTTATCACTACGGCATCATTTAACAATGATATCAGTTTAAAAAAAAAATCTAAGTAACATAATCCTCCATGTTGTAAGTGTGTCTGATAAGGTCTAATATTTAAGCCCTGAAAAAAAATTGTGTATCAAAGCAACCATTTAGTGCTTCATAAAGGTGATAATTCATGAGGGCCTGGTTTTGCCATGCCATATTCCCCCATAGATTGCCATGTTGTTTTTTGTTTTTACATAAATGGAGTTCATAAACCATGGATTCTCCTCATTCCTGGGACTAACAAATACAATGAAATGCAAACACAGCTTGTCCACATTCAATGTCCACATAGAATTCAATTCACAATTACTAGGTCAAAATGCCATTTAATTATGGTCAACTTACATATGTTATCGCCACTTTTCCTGCCAAAGCTGGTCTCAGATACTGCAGATATCTACAAAAAACAACAACAAAGAAATTGGACCATACATACATGTAGGATTTTTATTCAAAATTATGATGAAAGTACCGGCTTTTCTCAGGATGAAAACAGTTTGATTTACAAATGATAAAATTCATATGTTTTTTGCTTACCACCAAAACACAAAAAAGAATAAGTGACACCAAAGAATAATAACCTAGTAAAAGTAATTCTTTCCCGTAAAAAGATATAAGATGGTGTGTTGGTACAAGCCTTTTAACTCTTAACATGCCAGAGAATTTGAACCTCTATGGAATTTATTTGGTGCAGATCTGTGACTTTGGCAAGTTAAGAGTTAAGGCAGCTATACACCATGCTACACACCACACGTGGCAAATAGTCAGCAATGAAGGAAGATCATCTAATCATGTGATGAATGGGCAATTCCTGTTGTGACCAGCTGGCTTTAGCAAGGACTGAATGTATTCAGTCTTTTGTGACAATCACGTAATCTGTGTATTGTGCAGGTAGCCTTCAGTTAATCACAAGAAGATTATTGAGTAGGTTGGGATATAAACAAAGTGGCAGGCAATGCACTCTTTTCTCTAACAACCATTTTGTCAGTGATTCATGCCTCAACTGGTTAGGTTGTCAACAAATGTACCTCAAGACAGATAGTCTTGTTATGAAGAGTTGCATTGTGTGGTGTATATTTGCTGTACAGGTAAAGCATAGTTTGAGGAAAATCTTCTATAAAACAATTTTAAAATCTTATGATACGTGCTGAAATGACATTTCGGTACAGAACAGAGTACCGTAATTGAGAACGGCAGAACACTTTATTCATTGACAAAATATCTACACAAGCCATCATGCCTGCAAAGTACTAACACAGAAATATATATGTACGACAATGTTAAACTAGAGCAGTTCGACTGCGCGCAGTCGATGGGTATGCCTCCGCAGTCCGCACTCCCATCCAATTGATGTAATTTGAAAAGC
>JZLH01S0617461.1:6209-21620 GCA_001188425.1 Eucidaris tribuloides
TGTGCATACCTTTAACAGTGTTAATTTTAAGACGGTTTGGGAACTCATTTGCAATGTACTTAAAGGCATTGGTTAACATGTTTTGTAATCTAGAAAAAAATCTGCGCTGCATGGCATTACATATTATCAATGTCTAATCAATGTGTGGTGTCAAAATGAAGCCCAGAAAAAAATCACACTTAACCCACTGAATCTCGTGCTGGGGTTTGAAAGAATGCATGTTATATATTGAAACGCGATCTGTAGCCAAGCATATAGCTGTCTGGTTCGATGTATACAGTGCATCCCAGAAAATACAGAACTCTAAAACAAAGGCTTATTGTGCAGAAGCAATTGGGCATATGATTGCAAACATATATTCAAAATAAACTTTGATTTATACTCTTTCAAATGATACATTAAGCAAACCTATTTATTCACGCATCTCTGAGTAACATATTTGAAAATTTAATGTCAAAAACGCATTTGCTAACTTTTTGGCTTTGACACTGTGCACAGTGTTGCAAATGGTTTTTGACATTAAATTTTCAAAGTCATGGTACTCAGAGATGCATGAATGAATGCTTAATGTATCATTTGAAAGAGCATAAATCAAAGGTTTTTTTGGAACATATGTTTGCCATCATACGCCCCATTACTTCTGCACAATAAGTCTGTATAGGTGTATAGCACCCTCAAATGGTTGAGTGGCTACAGTGACCAGTACCAGAGCACATGCAGTGAACCAGATACATGGGACTACAACTCACACTTGCATGAGTTAGTAACTTGGCGAGGTTTCGTCATCGTAACATTTTATCTGGCTTTGTCATTATCCTAACCTTAACCCTGCCCTGAATCAAAAACCCAATGATAACAAGAGTGTATCCAGGATTTTTTTTTTTTTTTTTTTAGGGGGGGGGGTTGTATCATAATTTTTCGACCTTTCTACAATGAAATAACAGCACAATGTGATTAAAATGTACCTGATCCAATGCTTTTCATGTATGACATAATTGTGGAAAGGTCTTTGAAAACAATGTCTTTGGAAAAAGTGTTGAATTTTTTGGATAAAAAAAAAAAAAAATAAGGGGGGTCATACAACCCCACCCCCTCCCCCCAACCCCAACATATACCCATGCATAACCTTACTGTGATTCTTTTCCTAGCACATGCCATGTCACAAAATTTAGGGTGGCCCTGCAATGTTTTGGGAAATTGACCCTAAAGTAATGAGCTTTTGAGTCAGGGATACGCAATTTTGACACAAAATACTACTCAACGTGGGGGGGGGGGGGGCACTGTCATTACAAGGTGTATACTATGTGCGTGTATGGACTTTCAAAATGGACAGTAAATAAGTAATCAGCTGTCGATCTCATACTACTCTAAACAAGTATTCAAGTCCGAAAAGATACCCTTTTAAAGTAAACCTTCTGTTAAAGATATATCTTTTTTTCTGATTTTGGCGATTGCGTGTACATCGCCCGACAGTGAATAACAACCATTTTCACAGGTTTTTCAATCGTGCATGGTGTACACCTTGTAATGACAGTGCCCCTACCCCTCCCCCCTGGGGGCGACTCACCATATTCGATGCCATCATATCTGGCCATGTTGGAGGCTACTTCTACTGCACACAGCACCGAATAGCAGGCTATGGAGTACTGCGTACGGGGGGGTAGGGAGACCGTCGTAACTCTGGCCCCGGCGTTCTCAAACAGATCTGCCGCCCTAGACCAGGCTTGCACGACCTCTTGACTCAAGCCTGGGGCATGGTATTCCTGTCGGAAAAAAAAGATAAACATTTTATTTCATTCCCTGGAAAATATCTGTTAAAGAATTGCCATAAATTAAGGCCAGGGTACAGTTTTGGATAATATGACAATATTTCATCAATCTTTCATAAGGCCCACCCCCCAAAATTTGTGTGGTTGTACTTGACCGACCAACCCAATGCAATGGGGTTGACCCATTGACTTTTAAAAAAAAAATTCACAGCCATAAACACGGCAAAACTTACATCAAAAAGCTGAAAAAATGCTGAAAGAAATGATAGGGTGTCTGACACTGTATTATGAGAGTGGCCATCTCTGAGGTCCGGTTTCATATATTCAATAAAAACTTGTATTGCAGGGAAGCAGCTTTACAGTGACATGTTTTTTTAACAAAAGAATCGAATCCCAATATTTGGTGTTGATCTAAAAAAAAGAAAATCCGACTGACCAACCCTATTTCTTTATAATGGCATTATGTAGTACAACTAAACTAGTTTTTTTTTTTTTGGGGGGGGGGGACGGGGGCCGTAGGTATTGTTATGCCAGACTTCAGGGGAGAACATCAAAGCTACCAAAATTTGTTGAGAATGACATGTTGTGATTTTTATATGATCAGCAAGCAAATATCACCACAATAATAATAATAAATAAAATGTAGTTCATTAATTCTTAGAACCGAGAAGCATGTTAGATCATGCATTGGGAGTTCAAACACCCCCAAACACCTCCTTTTTATGGAAAACACTCTCTTTTATGCTGAAAACACACCCTTTTAGCCATGGAAGCATGAGAAGTAGGACATGATTTTGGCTTGAAACTTTTTTTGACTAAACATTTTTGAAAAGTTTGGACCGACAATTTGTGATGAAAAATATTTCCACTTTCACTTAGATCTACAGCATATTAAATCATTTGGCATCAGTCAGCTGTAACACATTATGCTTTTACATTAACCTACTTCCAAAAGCGTTGGCAACCAATATCACATTGAAAGTTTGAAAGTTATATACCTTCAATTCATGGGACTGAAATAAAATCAACCATAAACCTGATAGAATGTCAATGGCAACAATACCTGAGTATAATATGACTGCTATGCTAGATTTACATGTAATCAAATCAAGCTCCACCATCCATTCAACTTTCCCTCACTTATGAAAACATGTGCACAGTACGAATAATTTATTAGCTGTCAATCATGTGGAATAACGAGCAAGAACTTTTGAGGGGTAAAGGTGATGATAAAACAAGTTGCAGTAATTTGCAAAATGAACACGATCTGAGGGAAGGGGCCACATATACCTCAATGAAAATTGTCTTGTTTGCTTTTTGTAGTTTGTTGGTATACAAGCTTACAGTAATTATCATATTATCAGTTGAGGCAAGCTCAGCAGAGTTCTTTTTCAAAAAGAAAATGCAATTTTACATTGAAGATGGTTTACGTCAGCTAAAACACATCATTTCCATAGACCCCTTGACAAGTTATATTTGTGACTACTCCTGAACAGGTGAAGTCATAAAATATGCTTTCATGAAATTGTCTCAATCAAGTTTGAACATGTTATACAGTTAAAGTTTACAACTTTTACAAGGTTTGAAGAGCAAGAAACAATACAAGCTGTGGCAGGGAGTGTGTTACTATGAAATACCCACAGTAACTTAATATGGCAATAAACTCAGCTAATGAGGTGATTAGAGTGTCACCTGATCCTCTTCCTTAGTACATCTGGGTCATTGCTCGAGGTTACCATGGCAACATGGCCACATCATTTTATTAAAGAGGAATTTCAGTCTGATAGCGAAGTATTTTTTTAAAAAGGAGAAAAATCAAAGGAATAGGCAGTCACAATTTGAGTAAAACTGCCCAAATCAGAATATTAGTATTTTTTTTTCAAAGCCCAGGTAACAGTTGATAAATGATGAAATATCTTTAATTTTTTTTGCTAATTGTGTGGGTTTTATTTATTTATTTATTTTTTCAGAACGACCTACATCATCTATTGATGCCCTGAAAATCACAAGCTCTGAAATGGTTCCAGTTTTGGGAAATTAATAAAAAAATGAAATGGTGCCCCCTCCACCGATTGTTTTGCCATAGGCAATACCACTACCTGCTCTCCAATAAGTAATATCCCAACTCGTCACAATAAACAAAAGACACAAGAACACTTGTGAAAGATTGAGGAAATAGCTGCATTTTGACCAGAACTACACTAAATGATAAACAACGTATATCAAAACAACTTTTTAATATGGAGTATTCAGACACATGAAAACGTGCATATCCATATGTTGTATGAATATGTGACATGTTATCATGATATCCTGATAAAGCTGCACATCTTATAAAACATGAACATTAAAAGAAAAATACTTTGGGTGAATAATATGAATATATAAACTTTTGCAACATGTGAAGGTCATAAAACTTTTGATTTCTGAAGACTCTTCACTTTCATATTTCACAACCCAATTATGATAATTCAGGGCTCGACAAACCTGGGTGTCCCAGTGCCCGGGGTACCTGAAAATCACAGTCAGGCACTCAGAAAAAAAATGATCCTGCCCAATCGGGCAGTGCCTTTTTGGCAATGATCGATTGATAAAAACAACTTGTGTAGAAATCCGGCATTTGGATTTCAGTGTCCGGCACTTGAATCTAACATTCAAGCGCCCGACTGGGCAGTCAAAAAGTAAAGTTTTTGTTGAGGCCTGATAATTTCCACTTTCCCTAGCTCTGGGGTATGCGACTTTATCAAGGTATCGTGGTGACATGTCACATATACATCGTATATTGATATATGAGAACTATGAAAGGAGGATAGAAAGTCATAAATTCTATTACCTGGAATTACTGGAAAGCTTATGTTACAACAATTTTAATGACATTAGCACATTGACATTATTTAACTGACCATGCTACAGAGTACATTGAGCAACTTTTTGACACAGTCTACAGTACTCAATTATCATGTACATGCGTGATGGAAAAATTCTGTACATCTAAGTACACCTAGAACTTGTAAGATTAAAATTGTTATCATACAATTTTTGTATGACAAATCTTGTGAATTTCTTTATTAAAAATTCAAAGATGTTTAGATATGTATGGGTAATTAAGCATGTACTTACGTTACAAAACAGTCATAAAACATCAACTTTCTAAGGAACAATAAAATGTAAACCTGCAATTAATTTTATGATTGATTAATTGAGGGCTGTTTCTACCTGCTAGTAAAATAGCATAGTGCAATGCTCTGGAGTGCACTGTCAACATCAGGCTTCACACCAATTAATTAAAGCCACTGGCTAATAATGACCACAGTTGAAAGAAATGTGAGCTACATAATCCTCTATGTTCCAAGTGTCTTTAATAAGGTCTAAAAATGAAGCCCTGAAAAAATTGTATTTTAAAGTGATAGGCTAACATTGTGGAGCTTCAATTTAAAAAATTGTCAAATTTTGACATCTGAACTACATATTAGTGTTCATACGGACAAATAAACACCTTAGAATAAAAAAGTTTGGAAAGTTACAGCTGCAATTGGCCAAGTTATGCATGAATAAACATTAACTCGGAGCGAGTTTAAATAGCGTAGGTGTACACACAGTAAGTCTATGGGAGAAAATGGGCAGGTGAATCCGATCAACTTACCATTTTCACTTTTTTAAAGCACTAAATAATCATTTTGAAATACAATTTTTTTCAGAGCATCATTTTTAGACCTTATCAAAGACAATGGTAGCATGGGGAATCATGTAGCTCAGATTTTTTAAACTGTGGTAAATGTTAGCCAATACCTTTAAAATGATTATTTAGTGCTTAAAAAAAAGTGAAAATCATAAGTTTAGTGGATTCACCTGCCCATTTCCTCCCATACACTTACTGTATGTGGATCTAGGACATTTTGTACTCGGCCCAAGTACTAATTGTTTATTCATTCATATCTTGCCAGTGGCAGCATAAATTTTTAAGCTTTCGTAGTCTAGGGTGTTTATCTGTTCATTTAAACACTACTACTGTATATGTATGTAGCTCACATAGCAAAGTTTAACAAGTTTTTTTTAATTTGAAGCTCCACAATGTTAGCCTCTGGCCATATTCAAACAAAAGTAGACATGAGGGTGAAAATTAAAACTTGCAAGAAATCAATAGGCTTCAATATTTTTTGAAACTAGATATCTTAGATGATAGTTTTCCATGAAAATTACATAAAATAATTTATTATATATTGTAACACAGTGAATTTAGTCCAAGGGTAATTAATGTTAATGTGGGTATTTTTGCATTTTGTTGTGTCACTCACGGCATGTAAGGGGGGACCATTTGCCACAGAGAGGAAATGATTGATTGTGACTATATCAGCGTGTTTCTACAGAAAAATAGTGGAAAACGGTTTATCTTTTCCGGAATCAAAAAACCGTATCACCCTTAAACCAACCTGTTTCTACAGAACGAATAATCCGATTAACTCCGATCCGCGTCGCAAATAACGCGTCAACCGGAAATCGGGAAATTCAACCTATATGACCTAGCAATGCATTGTGGTATATGAACTGCAGTCACAGGCACGTATTTTCACACACACCGGTGACCCCTACTTCCGCCAGACCCGATACGCTTTTCGCTGTGTGTTTCTACAGAAAAGTTAAACGGATTAACACGGCAATAACCACCTCTGGAAGGTGGTTATGAGAAACCGTATTTGGTCAGTTTATCAATAAACCGCATCGCGTCTGTTTCTACAGGAAAGTTTTCCGGAATTCTAGATACTTACACGGGTAATTACCGTTTAACGATTTTCTGTAGAAACACACCGTATGTTAGATAGGTAACCTATTTACGCACATGTTCGAGGACTCATGATACTCTTGGAGAACCACTTTGGTACGAATCCAACCACAACTGATAATGGTCAGACATCCATGTCCAAAACTTGTCGTGTCACTCATGCACCCTTTTTTAATCATAATATTATTTGACCAATTGTAGAATTCAAATCAGACTGGTAATGACACATGCCAGTCCTACATTATACCTAATATGGTGTCATCATCCATTCATAACCTCCAAGTGGGAAGATATGAGCCCTTAAGACTCTCAAATTGTCGTGTCACTCACATTTGAAAATGGCCCTCTGTCTTTAAGAATTTCTCAAGTGCATATTTCCCCATATAAATTCAAAGTTCAATTTTTTTTTTCTAAAGCTTCATTTACACCTTTTCAGAGATACCTACATGTAATGTACATGTATGCTAAGCATGGCAGAATATGTAGCTCAGATTTTTAAGACTAGGAACAGGATATAAATGCTGTTGGCATTAAACAGCATTTTATCAAAGTGCTTCTGCTTATTCTGTTTACATGATTGGGAGAAGTATAAAATGCCTAAAGAATCAACTTACTTGAGGAGAAATATTGAAATATTAATTTACCAGTATTGAATTAATCTCCAGTCCTGATAGAAATAGAATTCATAGAAAGCTACACAAAAAAATTTGCCTTCACAGCATTTTCTGATAATAGCTGTACAACACACTTTAACCCTATATTAACGTGGGGGGGGGGTCAATTTGACCCCCCCCCCCCGACAAATTTCGCCACCATGCCGCCGCGCAAAATTTTTTGATTGCGTCGCTCACTGACTTTTTACTTTCAAGTCTTGCACATCTTTAAAGACTGTTTTCGCGAAAATCGGACGTACCGTTACGACGCTGCGTGACTTTTTATATATGCATGTCAACCCCCAAATTGCTCAAAAGTGTGATTTTGTGTACAAAATCAATGGAAATTGTGTTTTCAGCCAAAAATCATAAATGTATGATTATTTTTGCTTTTACTGGTTGAAATGAATTAATTTTATGCTGTTTATGATTGCAAAAGTGTCCCCAACAAATTTCATCGAAAAAACAATTGAAAACAAAAGGTCGAAAAAACACAGAAATACATTTAGAAATTCACAAAATAATAAATTACATAAGAAATTAATTCCAATCCGGCAAATTTTTTTGAAGATAATTGTGAGACATGTCAGAATGAATATTTTCACCAAAAATTAGTATTCTAATAGCTATTGTAAGTGAGTTATAGGCGAAAACATAATTTCATGTACTTATTTGCATAATTAATTACTCAAAAAATAGACAAAATAAATTTTTTGAAAATGTTACTATACAGTCGTGTAGTTTACATCCGGTTCTATGCGCATGCAAATTTTCGCGGCGATCGCGCAATCAGCGACCGAGATCTGGTCTGAAATAGCCCAGTTAAAATAGGGTTAAAGTGATAGGCTAGCATTGTGGAGCTTCAATTTAAAAAATTGTCAAACTTTGATATCTGAGCTACATAGTAGTGTTCAAATAGACAAATAAACACCCTAGAATACAATAGTTCGGAAAGTTACACTGCCAATGGCAGGTTATGCATGAATAAACAATTAAAACTCGGGGCGACTTTTAATAGCCTCGACGTACACACAGTAAAGTCTATTGGGAGGAATATGGGCAAGTGAATTCTGGTCAACTTACGATTTTCACTTTTTTAAAGTAACTAAATAATCTTATTTTATGAAATACAATTTTTTCAGGCTTCATTTTTAGACCTCATCAAAACACTCCGTAGCAATGGGAATCATTGCCGGCTCAGATTTTTTTTAACTGTGGTAAAATGTTAGGCCAATACCTTTAAACTTTAAAACAGTACTTGATTCTGGAGCATTAGGTGCCATTCACATTACAAATCTTCGCGAAGTTTATCTTCTGCGGAATGACTTCGCGAGTTTGGCTTGTCGTTCACACTGGGGGAAAGACTTCGAGAAGATTTACTTCCTGCGAACTTCTCGAAGATTTGGAAACGGCATGCGCATGTGGAAACAATGCAACAATCAAGAATGTACGGCAGATTTTGCTACAGATCTGATCAGGAATTTGTTTCTGCGATGGCTCTAATGTCCTTATTAAGCATTTCAATGTTTATCTTACTGAAAGATATACGCAAGCTCACACAAAAAATTGAATGAGTTTGGACGTTGTTGCATGCGTACAAACGAACACGTAAATATCCGAGCTACATGGCTATACTCAAGTCATAAGGTATTCAACTCCATCGTTTTGTGTACAGGTGCGCATTGATGTCCCAGCACCGAAAAGGCGCTGAGGCCCACTGGATATAACTTCCCGAAGTTTGTGTTCACACTCCAAAAATGTCGCGGGGAAGTTCTTTCTCGATGTTCGGGAAATTTCCTACAAAAGTTCGTGGGAAGTTATCGCGAGAAGTTTCGCAGGAAAGTTTCGCGGAAGTTTGCGTTCACAATACGCAAACTTCGCGAAGTTGCGCTGTAAGTGTGAATGCACCTAGTGTGTATTGAGGACTACTTCGAATCTTGGCCATCTTCCTTGCCTAATTACTTTAAGGAAATATAAATGATATTCGGTGTGAGACTCACTCCTGTCCAAGCCATGCTTGTAGTGGTAGTACAGACTACAGACGTATGTGTTTTTATCGTACATACAAGAAAAGTTTGCATAATATCTTTTTGTATATCAATCATTAATTATCAGAAGTGTTTTGTCTACGGTAACAGGAGAAGTCACGCAACAATTTGAAAGCAATCGCCTACGATTTACATGGCAGTTCATGATTTAATGATCAAAGTATTAGAGCATCAAACTACCCCTAGAAGAAATATGAATACTCAATGCGAAGAGGAACCTAATAATACATATGATACAATATGTATAATCGTAATACACAATGATATGTAGTGACTTCATTTGCATCTCAACTAAAATTTATCTACCAAAAATAGAAAGAATAAATCCGCGAGGGCGGCCACTGGTCATTACATACGTGAATACCATGTGCGTGTGAAAAATGTGTGAAAAGGGTTGTTTTTCACAGACGGACGATGTCACGTTGGATATCAAAATCGCCAAAATTCAGGAAAAAAGGGTAATACTTTCAAGCAGAAAGGTTTACTTTAAAAGGTTATCTTTTCAGACTTGAATACTTGTTTTAGGGTATTCACAGGAAGTACTTTAAAAGGGTATCTTTCAGACTTGTATACTTGTTTTAGGCGTATTGCTGAGATTGGAAAATAATTACTTGTTTAGGGTCCATTTTGAAAAGTCCATACACGCGCATTGTGATACACCTGCATGTAATGACAGTTGCCCTCCCGGGAATAAACAGTACGTATGAAATGCATTTAACAGTATGATAAATCTAATCACAAGTAATGTGTGCGTATACAAGAACTGTATGGAAGGAACAGACGGACAGGGACAATCCTAAAACATACGCTTCCAGTACACTTCGGTGGCGGAGGCCAAAAATAACACAATTCTCTATCCCAAATAAATTACAGTAGGTTTGACAGTTTTGTCGATGTTCTGGGCATGACTACGGTATACCATACTTGGAAGTCAAGAAATCCAAGAGGGTTTTATTAAAAAGTCAGCGCGCGGTTACGAATGGGCAAGTTCAGAGACTTTACCACATCTAGAATATAATGTCTAAGTTTGTTTGAATTCTTTTAAGTTTATCAATTTATATGCATGGTATCTGGGGGAAGAATAATCATATGAAGGATGGTGACATTTGACCTTGGCAATAATATTTTACATAAGAAAATGTGTCGCGTTACGTATGGGACCACAAAAAATGATGTTTTTTCCAAAAAAAATTTGAGTTGAAAACTCTCTGAAAGTATTTCAGTCATTACAGTCAACTACTTGAAATCCAATGTGGTAAAAGGTGCAATATTCAAGATTATTTAGGCAAAGTTTCATTTCATAAATAAAAGTACTTTTCATACAGGCACTTCTCAATGTCGGAAAAGACATGTTACGTATGGGACAGTTACGTATGGGACATTTTGTCCCCATTGATTTAATGTGGAAATATTAATATTTAAGGTTCTTTGGGCAAATTTTTATGGTTTATGGAATTAAATGAAAAACTTACACTAACAACCACTTGCGCAAGTATACTCTAAGGTTATCAGTTCAGAAAATTGAGTATCTTCACCAATATGGGGTTGTATAGCCTGTTTCACAGCTATGGATGGTATACTTTCAGGGGAATGTTGTCATTCAAACCTCTCTGTTTTGATCCAAAGTTGTTTTTGAGGTTTCTAATATGGATGAGATGATAGTACAGATAAACATCATCTATAAATATCACAAAAATTTAATTTTCCTTAAATTTGTGCAAAGATGGGACAAAAATTTGACATAACACTTATTCAGTAGTCCCACACTGTAGTCCCACATGTAGCATTTTATGTATGGTAGCTGATTCTCGTAGAGGGCGGTGTTGAAGAGAAAAATTTAGGGTAGAATTGATGATCCCTATTGTTTCTTCATGACCCATATCCAAACAAACCACTAAATCTAATAAAATTTGAGATAGAGTCAATTTATGAACTTTTTGGTTTCTCCATTCACTTTGTGTTAAAATGTCCCATATGTAACACAATGTCCCATACGTAACATTTTTTCATTGTCTTCTAAAATAAAGGTCTAATTAAATTTTCAAAGCTTAATTAGGCATTTTACTTTCAAAATGATTAAATTAGAACATCCCAAAGTTTCATTGCAACAAGTCTTCAATTCTACGAAAAACTTAAAAAATTGTCCTAAATTTGTTACGTATGGGACATCTCATGCTTGGACGGCACCTAATTTGCATAATTAATTGATGAATGCCCAACTTTCTATGCACAATTAAATAAGATGATAAAGGGTTCATGTCCATATATGAATTAAATATTAGATGTCTCTCCATGATTTAATAGGATTTTTTTTCAATTGTCCCATGATACGTAATGCTGAGTTTTACATTTATGCCAATTAACCCCTTGGAATTTGCATGAATTTGCATAATATGACGTTGAATTCTACAGAATTAAAAACTTTAACTCTTAAGCTTCACAATGGTATTAAATATTTCTATATTAGATCAAGATGAAATTTTGACATCTGAGGTTACGTTATCTTGGACTTGCCCACTTATGGAAAATTGATAGAAATTAGTCTGATTGACCGAAACTACGCTCTGGCCTTAACACTTGCATTGATTTGGGGTTTCATGAAAATGGATCAGTAAACTGATTACAAAATAAAAGATTGTCAAGACAGACAACGATCAGTTAAAAACCTCATGAGATCAAACTTGGACCCGAATTACATGTACACCAAGCTTTTAGGCTGGCCTCGGGCCGGCCCGAGGCCGGCCTAAAGCTTGGTGTAAATGCAAAGGAGGCCCGAGGCCCTCCCCGATTTGAAACCACCTCTGGAGGTAGTCTCGGGCCGGCCCGAGGCCGTCCTCGGACTGGCCTATATTCGGTATAAATGGAAAGGAGGCCTCTGGCCCCCAATTTACCACGCGATGTGGTGCTGTTACGTTATACATAATCCCCAAACAATGCCCGGACCGTATACTTCCGGTTTATGTAGCGTGCAGGTAAACCGTGAATCAAACCAATCAAACCAACCATCGTAAATTTGAAAAAAGACAACAAAATGAACCATTATATTCCGTTATAGGTATCTTTTTTTCTTCATACAGTTGTACGACCTACATTATGTTGTATCAACATCAACATTACACGATATGAAAAAAAAAATGCTGTTTACTTCAGAGTCTCATTCCAACATTTTTTTCAATCGACTCTCTTATGAGGGACTATAAGTGCAACGTGATATTGATGTCGTGCACGAAAAAAACCTGCTTAAATTTCTTTTACATCTAATGATAGGGAGACACAATGCGGCAAGTTTTGGAAAGGGGGAAAGGGGACCTTTAGGCCGGCCTATTATTTGGTGTAAATGCACAAAATTGTGGGCCTCGGGCCGGCCTTTTGGTGTAAATAGGGCCAAAGACAAATCAGAAGGGAACAATGGAGTCTAGATTAAACACAGATGTACATGTACTAGTCAAAGCCAACTTGAGGCTTAAAATTTGAATAAATTAAAGTTTGCTGAAATGACCCAATTTGTTTCAATTAAATAATTACGTAGATGTTTTACCCTGAATGCCAAGATGGGGCTTGTAATTCAAAACCAGAACACTGTGTAACGTCCAGATGTTATAATTTTTGTTTGTTATGATAACTTTGGGTCAATATTTGAGCCATTAATCCCATTGTGGGCCAGTGTTTCATCCAGTAACAATTCACAATTAACAACAGACAATTCAGTTTGTTTATTTTATAGTTACAAAAATAATAAATACTATATAATCATATTATCAACACAACAGAGTTGAGGACAGCATTAAAAACACACACACACACACACACACACACACACACACACACACACACACACACACACACACACACACACACACCCACCCACCCCCACCCACCACACACACACACACACATACAAAGGCCTTTCCAATACCATAATTCGAGGCACATGTCATGCAGTATCTGAGGGAAAATTAACCCCCTTGGTTAGTCTAACATCCAGACCTTCAAGAGAAATAGCATGGTTGGAAGCAGTTGTCATTTGGGCATAGAACTATTGATGCTAACGTGCAACAATTAAAAATTGTACTTAACTTAACATGCCAAGAAATCATATTTTCCAAACAAAAAATGTATTTTGATATACATGCATGAAAGCTGCAAACACACTATCACATAGTCATACCATAAGTCAATCTGATTCACACACTGTACTACATATAATGCCATTCTTACTCACGTTGGTAGTCACTGATTTCTAGAATCGGGTAAACTAGTCAAGGATTCTGCTGTGGAAATGTTGTGGTCAAACGTTTACTCAACGTGACTGGCAAATTTGTTGCACAGCTTTGTGTGGGTGCAACTTCTATCAGGGTCATAATTCACTTCTGTACAGCTGGTATAGTCTTGCTTATTTCTCAACAAGTAAACACAACACATTAAAGACAAATCCTTTCAGCCAAGACATAGACTCCAGTTAGGGTATACATTGGCATATGTTTCAACTTATTGGATTCTTGCTCAAGGCATTTTCAAGTGCTCTCAATAATGTCATAACCCTTTGGGGAAGACAGGCTTGTAGAGAGGCCCAGTACATTGCACACACATAAATGCCTGGCGTTCATAGAAGCCAGAAAATTAATAACATTTTCACTCACACTACATTTCATACATAAGTTTCTGTTCCATGAATTACACATTTTTCGACAAGTAGAATTAAGAGATTCGTCTCTGGGTGTGAGGGATTAAAGTACAGTAATATAAATCCATCATACATTGATAGGGAAACTACTCCATTAACTAAGATTGACTGTGATTTGGTTTTGTTGCATCATGCAACATACTAGAAGAAGAAACAGTTCTGGAAGAAATAGTTCTAGATTTGAGATTACCTGTCAGTACCAATTGCATACATGTGATATTGCATGTGATATTTTGCATGTTGTACTGAACTGATTAAAGTAGACATATGATGAAAGCTGAAAGAGGTACACATAAATGTATACCTTCAAAGATAGCCAACATTGTCACATGTTTGGCACAAGGATGTTAATCAAAAATGAAGATCAACATTTCTGCCATCTTTGGTCCATTATGGTGTTTCAGGATATATATGAGAGTGATTATTCAAATGCCATATTCAGGAATTCCTGAGGAGCAGGGGCGGCGGAACGTATTTTCGTTTGGGGGGGCAAAGCCAAAAAAGGGCACTTATATGTCAAAAGGGGCATTGCATGGGCGCAAGCAGATATTTTCACCATCAGATTAGGTGTTTGCTTGAAGATGCTGTTTTAGCGGCAATCTAACTCGAACCCAACCTTTTTTTTAAATGTTTTCCGATTTGAAACATGAAATCTATAGGCCTACACATAATCCGCGAGCGAGCGGTTTGAGAAAATTTAGAAATGTTAAGTTGTAAAACTCGCAATGTGGTCTATTCTGGCACTAATTACAGCACTGATTTTTTTTGAAGTATTTTAAAATAGATAAAGAGCATCTGTCTAGCTCAAACTTTTCTGCTTGAAGTAGCAGTTTCTTCACGGTAATGTAACTTGAGCAAAACCTTTATGAAGGGGATTTCTGATCATTTAAACATGAAATATACATGTATCTACCTCACGAGCGAGCGTAGCGAGCGAGCGGTTTTGGAAAAATTGGAAATTTTCAGATGTAAAATTCGCTTTGTGGTCTATTCTGGCGCTAATAACAGCACTGATTTTTTTGTAAGTATTTAAAAAAAAAAACTGAAGAACATCTGTCTAGATCAAACTTTTCTGCTTGAAGTAGCTGTTTCTTCACGGTTAATGTAAACTTGAGCAAAACCTTTTGAAGGGGATTTCAGATCATTAAAACATGAAATATACATATATCTACCTTGCGAACGAGCGGTTTTGGAAAAATTTGAAATTTTAAGTTGTAAAACTCACTTTGTGGTCTGTTCTGGCGCTAATTACAACTCAGAATTTTTGCAGTGTGTTAAAAAGATGAAGAATATCAAACGAATCCATAAGAATCAATGAGCAAATACGTTAGTGAGGGCAGAGATGATAAACTAGTTTCGTTATAAATTATAAAGTCATGATGCACATTGCCAATACTTGAAGTTCTGCTGAAGAAAAAGGGGCATTCTTCTCCTTACGAGGTGATTTTCTTTGTTGAAGAGAAGAAAAGGCGACCGT
>JZLH01S0617461.1:21645-31872 GCA_001188425.1 Eucidaris tribuloides
CCTGCAACATACTAGAAGAAGAAACAGTTCTGGAAGAAATAGGTCTGGAATTGAGACTACCTCCCAGTACCAATTGCATACATGTGATATTGCATGTGATATTTTGCATGTTGTACTGAACAGATTAAAGTAGACATATGATGAAAGCTGAAAGAGGTACACATAAATGTGTACCTTAAAAGATAACCAACATTGTCACATGTTTGGCACAAGGATGTTAATCAAAAATGAAGATCAACATTTCTGCCATCTTTGGTCCATTATGGTGTTTCAGGATATATATGACAGTGATTATTCAAATGCCATATTCAGGAATTCCTGAGAAGCAATGATTAGTGTTTCATATTAAACAAAATGGAGATGGCACATTCATATTTGAAAAAAAAAATCAGTATTAACAGTTTCTTTGCTACACACAGAAGAGTCTTCAACATTTTAAATGTGGCTTCATTTTGAGAATTATCTCCTGTTACACTAATTAATTACCAGATAAATACAGCTTCCATTTCCTTCTTTGACTATATTTGAATACGTATCAATTATGGGGACATTTACTACATGGAAATACCCGAATACTGTTGTTGTCAACCGAGTACTTTCACTTTTGCCCAATGAACATAATGAGGCAGGGTAGGAAATAAAATTCATTTTTTTTTTGGGGGGGGGGCCTACTTTCAAGCTCGATTAAGTGATGCAGTATGTTTTGCATTGAACCCTATGAAAATAATTCATGACTATTTTGTAATTTTAGGGGCTATTTTGTTAATTTTGGGGGCTTAAATCACCCTCAGCCCCAGGGTATTTTCTATGTTGCAATGAGGAAGTAATAACTATAATTGCTGTATCATTAACATTAATTTGCTAACCGGAGACCGGCCTTAAAAACCTGGGCAGTTTCCATTAACTATTTGTCATCTAGTGACATTTTCCGAATACCAACTGTTCATAGAAGGTTTGAAAACAGTTGATATTATGATTATGTTGTTCTGCAAGTACTAAATCTTATGTTTAAGTGCTGGTTTATAATTTGAAGTTTATCCAGAAAATCAAGTAGGAAATACATTCTTGTGCAAATGAAAGGGTGTTTATTTCCAAATAATAAGGATCCTTCCTCATTTCTCAGGGATCTGACCACAAGACACTTGGTCTTTAGATTGTTAAACAATTGGAATAAAACTTCCTTTCAATTGGACAAGAATGTATTTCCTGCCCTAAAGTACATGGATGTCGTAGTCCAACAAAGAAAAGAGGAAAGCCTCTTGAAATTTGGAACAAAAATGTACAATTTGTGCATTTCTTGTATTCACTTTTCTCTTGGCAACGCATTTCACCACGTGACTTCCATCTATTCAAGACAAAACAGGTTAGTACGGAGATTCATCCAGCCAGGATCAGATGTATCTTTTCGCACATCTGATGCAGAAATGAATCTGGTTTGTTAACATCTTGCCACACCCTGGCTGCTGATGAAGAGTGTGGGCTAACCTGTTTTTTTAATTAAAACTCTCCTGCTGGAGTAAGTGTTTTGTGCCTTCAAGTAAAAAAAATACACACACATAGTAAAATATTAATTTAGACACAGCTCAATATTAAAACTTGGTGTGCTGACGGCGCACCAGCTCGCCCATGTATAACCTCAATGGGATACTGACGGCGCACTGGTTCCTTAATTCCACATTTAAATGTCACTGATTTGATCACTAACGATAATTTTTCTTAAAATGAAGAAACAATGAACCAACTTCATGTGTAATAAAGACCGATGTCGATAACATGTAAATTTTTTGAGAAATCTCACTTATCTGGAAGGTTATCCAGGGCTCCACAACAACTTGATTTTTACTTGCCCAAAAGAAAAATGTACTTGCCCCAAAATAACAAATAACATTATTTCTCACTAACTTAAACCACCAAGGCCTTTTTTTATGGCATTGTAAGTTTATTTCATACTGGTGGTTGCAAAGGGTGTGATTATTTACAGTATTTCACACATATTCATTCACTTTTGGTAACATTTTGGACATGTTTCCGTCATTAACATCAACTTTTACTGCCCATTTGGCAAGTCCATTTTCAATTATTGATTTATTTACCTGCCCGACATGAAATTTTACTTGCCCCAGGCAAGTGGGCAAGAGCTAGTGTCGACCCCTGGGTTATTGATGCATCAAGAAAAGAGTCCAGTTTCTGTCTTTATATGTATGGATTTTTGGCCTGTAACCAAAGTGTTAAACTAGCGCCCTTGCACGGTGTGAGGGTGAGAGTTACAAGCTACCTGCAATGCAGCAAAATGTATAGGCAGCCACAAACAAAAAGTTAACAGTGTGGTGCAGCGAACCAAGTGCATGAGTGCAGGAATAGCATTGGTATTATACTGATGTGCAATGTATTGCGGTATTGTGTTTGAATTCAAAGTACTTCTTCTATGGCTTTGTCATTTTTCTGGTTGGAAAACTTGATTAAATTGACTTTTAATTTGGGACACATGACCAGAGAAGACTATTTCACAGAAATATCATGCAAAGAAGGGTGTGAATTAATATTTTCAGGCAAACAAAGCAGTATTTAACACATGTACTACACGTGTATCTCAATGATTTATTTGGCCAATATTATTGTTGACAATTATTGATATCGGCAAGAATTTTTTTAATGATATATCAACTGAGAATTTCTCAATGATAACATTCCTCTTTCTCACCATCATCTCAGCTCAACAAAAAGTTTTCATTCTTTACGTCATGGACAACATATGATTTACATGTGCTAATAGGTTTAAATTGCTTTGAATTAAATGGCTAACCTCATTACAACAGGTACTTACTTGAGGTATTCCTATATGAAGGCCTTTGACACTGATATCATCAGGAAGGTTGAATGGTGTAAATGGATCAGTGACTGTGGTAGAGTCTAAGGGGTCATGACCTGCCATTGCTCCTGACAAAAAAAAAAAAAAAACCATAATAGGTACAAGAAAGAGTAACCCTCAAAATGTGATACTTATTCATACAGTATAATGTATTTTTATAGGAAAAAAACAAAACAGTACTGCTATGTTATGTAGTATAGCTGAGGGCAGTTGCAATGCTAGGCTTCGAGGTCCTTAATTTCAGTTCCAGAGCATCACAATGTCAGAAACCAGAGAAATTTTTTATTTTTCATCAGTTCCAGAGACCCCCAAATCTGCCATTATTCGTTTCAATGCATCCCTAAATGGCCGCTCCGGAGTATCATACCTAGTTTTGGTACCAGTTCTAGTCCAGCCGCAACCTTTCCCCTACTGAGAGATTTTCAGCACCACAAATTCAGGCCAGAGCATTACGGGGCCATTCCGAAGCATAGCATTTTGAGGTCTTTAAGTTCTTAGCTCCAGCTCCAGAAAGCCTTAATTTTTGCTCAAGCCAGTTCCGACTTAACTTGGAATACGGTATTACTTTAAGTCAGGTGAACCCCCCCCCCCCTCCCCCCCCCGAGCTAGGTTTACCCAGATAGTCTTCACTTATGGCAATGGATATTTAATACAGTTCATTCACCTTTGACTTTCAAAAAAATTACCATCATACAACCATGAGTTCGGCAAGACTTTTCAGGAATGATTCCAAGGTATGAATTCAGTATTGTGGACAGATCAGCAGACATACTAACACACACATGGGCAGACACACAGACAGATGCACAATAAATAATAGTACCACAGACTCTCTATCAAAATAATGGGAGACAATACGACTGTCACGGTACTGGCTCTTTTCCCCGATATTAATTAACTAGTTATGCCACAGAGTTAATTGTTTAAACACTAAAGTATAACTCAGAGAAATCTAGGTAATGAAGAGAATTTTTCAAGCAGTTTTTCTTACATTTTGTATCAAATTCAGTGCTATTTGTGGCTTTTAGACTAAACATAAATTGTACCTATTTTCAACAACAGAGGGCAGTACATAAACCGGACCACCAGAGCTATTGATAGAGAGAGTTTGGCCAGCTTGAGTCCCATAGGTAATAACATGGCGTCCATTTTCATGTGATCACACGTTAACAATGATACTTTAATGGTTTAATGGTCATGACATGACTTTAGGATCCATACTGTAACCTATTTGAAACCAATTGGGTCAAACTCTCTGTATCTATGGCTCTGCAGCCCACATTTATGTAGATGTAAATACAACATTTATCATAATGATTATTTTCAGGATATTACTTACTTTTTTTGACTATCCTCTCCACTACCACTCAAAGAGCAATGCACAATACACAAATGGTGATAAAGACAGTGACACCAGGATATTGTATGGGGCACATAAAATTTAAATTCAGTGAGCGACAAGTCGCAACATTACATGATGCATTGTGTTTGAATTTTATCAGCATTTTTTTTTTCACGAAACCTGACATTTTAGCGCCAAGCTTTTGGTGAGAGGTGATGATTTCTCCGAGTCTTTTCATTATAAATGATTTCAGCATATTTAGTCGATAAGTTAATTTTGGAGTGTGCAAATCATAAATACAGTCTTTAAGAGTTAAATATCTTTTACCTAGCACCAAAGCAGCATCGTCTACTGTCCGTGTGATCACGCCCGGCACATCCAGGGAGTTGACCAATGGGATCAAGCCATGACGAGAGCACAGACCATAGGTTTGCTTCAAGCCAACCACGGCGCAGAATGAGGCCGGGTGCCTCGTGGAGCCGCCCGTATCTGAACCTAGTGCTCTGAATGAGGGAAAAGAGATGAAAAAGACCAGAATGAATGCATGTATCATTTATCTAATATTAATTTTTCACTTGCACTAGATAATATATATTTTTCACTTGCACTAGCAGTTTAAAAACAACTATCACTCTGGCTATCACTACTTACCACTACTACTACTACTAACCACTACTACTACTACTACTACTACTACTACTACTACTACTACTACTACTACTACTACTACTACTACTGACTACTACTATTACTACTACTACTACTCTACTACTACTACTACTACTACTACTACTACTTCTACTACAAACTACTACTACTACTAACTACTACTACTAGCAGTCTACTACTACTTCTACTACTAGTAGTCTACTACTACTTCTACTACTACTACTACTACTTCTACTACAACTGTCGTTGTGGCATTGTGGTTTAGTGGATAAGACAGTGGTTTCTCAATTAAGAGGTGTCTATGTCCTTGTTGTGACCAGCAGCCATCTGGATAAGTGATATGGCTGGATAAGAGCGACAATATACTTAAACATAGTACTTTGTAGCAATATAGGGAGGGGGAGGTAATACACACCATTAGCTTTAATATTACAAACCACTGACCATGCACAAATTGCGACAGACCCCCCACAAATGCCACTGTGTTTATTGTTTCCCACTTCCCCTGGGGCCGTATTCTGAAAATTGTTCTAACTTTCCTTCTAACTCCCCGAGTTAGAAGAGTCTTAAAATCTCTTTTAATTGTATTCTGAAAAATTGTTCTAGGATGATTTTAGCACAGATGACCCCGCCCATGACACACCCACATTTTCTTGCTTCTACCAATTAGGACAAGTGTTAATTGGAAAGTTAGCCAATCACGTCTGCCTTTACAATGTAAACAACTGCGCGTCGGAGGAATGCAACGCGCATCAAAAGCGCATTGAAGGCGCACAGCATTGCGCACATATTGTGTACGTAGTGGACGAGTGAATGAATGCATGAGTGAATGAATGAGTTTAACTTTCACATAGATATAGGAGAAAACAATGCAATTAATTATATCAATGATAATTATTCCACACAAAAAACAAAGTATGAAAAAAATGAAGTATTAGTAAAAACCTAAAGAGAAAAACCCAAATGAATGACCCAGGTGAATGTGCCCAATGTGCCCGATCGAGCAACGAGTTGTAGCTAAAACCACACCCAAGCCGCAGCATTGTATGCTCATTCCACGCACAAGCTTTTGCAAATTTAGCTAATTGGTTCAATGGAAAATGAAACCAATTAATCTAATTTACACTTGTCGGACATAATCAAAGGGCTGTATGAAGGAAACGCCATAGTTGTTACAGGCTACCATCCTTACCCTCGCTGTACAAGAGCGTGTGAGGTGTTTTAAATTTTCTTCTAACTTTTCTTCTAACTTCATTTTCAAAATACGAAACTGTTCATACTCCTGAAATGCGCGCATATGTCAAATTTTTCTTCTAGAAGAAAGTTAGAAGAGTTTGTTTCAGGAGGATTTTCAGAATACGAACTGTTGTAACTGTATGACTTAGACAGACATTCTTTATAAAGCAATTTTCAGAATACGCCCAACAGATGTCTGTGTACACTTCTGTTGAAGGTTCTATCAATTACTGGCAGTGACTGGTAAGTCCATTGTCCGGATAATAGAGAGATTCTGTAAAGTGATGGCCGTATAACCTGAGTTGGACTGTACTTACTGTCATTTGATTGTGTGTGGTTGTTTTTATATTGAGGAAAAAAAAAATGAAAATTGAAATGAAAGACGATAAAGTTCTGTCCATACAGCCCGTCCTGGCAATAGAGGGCTCCCACCATAATTTATGCTGGAGGACAGACACTAGCAACTCTGTGCACTAGACCACGACCACAACTTTTCCTGGTCTCCTGCTTAGGTTTTTATTGTCTGTCCTCCGGCATAAATTATTGACGGAACCCTCTATACTTACGCCATGCAAGATCCGCTTGCAACTGCCACTGCACTGCCACCTGAACTCCCTCCACTCACGAACCAATCAGAATCCTTGACACTCTGGGTAGTGCCTTTATCTCTCTCTTCTTCACTGCTATTGGCTGATGAGTCTGATGAGCCATCTGTTTCTTTAGATGATTGGTGGAAGGGATACCTCCATACATTTCGAGTAGGACCATATATACTCTCGGTTGTTCCACTTCTGCATCAGAAAGATAAATCAAGTAAATTTTCAATCAGACATTTGTTTGTATAAAATGATTCTCCATAAATTTTAATTGTGTTTTATTTTCAATTGCTTAAGATTTAACCATCCTGAAAATGTTTATGGAAGGCATAGGAAAATATGATTTCTACAATTTCAAATACATTTGACAAATATTATTAAGCTGATGATAATGATGATGATGATGATGATGATTATGATGATAATGGAGATAACAATGATAATGTCAAATGTGATGGTGATGATGATGATGATGATTATGATGATAATGAAGATAACAATGATAACGTTAAATGTGATGATGATGATGAAGATAATGTAAATAATGAAGATGATGTAATGTAATGATGTAAAGGTGTAGGAATATCTATAAGATTTCTACAATTTCAAATACATTTGACAAATATTATCAAGCTGATGAATTGATGATGATGATGATGATGATATAGATGATAAGGAAGAGAATGATGAGTCAGCAGCAGCATTTGCCAAGCACTTTCTACTTTTTAATGCATTCACAGTACTGGCTTTTCGAAGAAGTACATATCCGCCAAACTAGGTAAAATTGTAATGAGAAATAGACAAATGAAATGATAGACTGCATACATCAGCTTACACAAATGTTCAGACTTCGGGAAACATCACATGAATAAAATTTTCTTACCCCATTGCAAACTCATCCAAATTAGTTTTTCCAATTACAATGGCTCCATTATCTTGAAGTCTCTGGACAACGGTAGCAGTGTACGGTGGTATATAATCTGTATCAATATGAAATAAACATGACATTAGAATAGAAGACCAGGAAGACCAATCACACACTTCCCATAAAGTTTACCAAAAAAAAAATCAAAATTTTGATTTTCAGATAAATTGTCCTCACTCGTAATATGATTTCTTACATTGAGTTATTTTAGAAGCATCCACTACAGCAATGATATATTTGAACTTGCAGAAGAATGAAAAATATAATGATCTGAACTGATTTATGAACAGAGCTGGGGTCATTCTGTCATAAAATGTTGTTATATACAGCCATAGATCGCAAAAATTCATTTACCTGACCTATTTCTTACGCTGACGGAGAGCAAAGTAATGAGCGCACCAAAGGACATTGATATTGTGCCTCTACCGTAAAATCGACCACCATAAGGCTCGTGAATGGCCAGAGCTGTATGGGATACTTACTGTGGAGCATGTGAGACCCACATGTTGTTGTCATGCCTTTGGTACTATAGTTGTGCTTCACAGCAATGGGAATCCCAGCCAGGGGACCCACTGGAGAACCTGAAAATCAAATAATAAAGACCACAAAGCAAAATTTTAACTACAGTCTGACCCCAGTTATCCAGATAAGTGATACGGTCAGATAAGGGAGATGATGTCCAATCACAGTATGTTCTGCCAAGTTCTTGGACTGTTGTGGGGGGGGGAGGTGGAGAAGTATACACATGTCATAGTATTGGTGTTATAGAACATCAGACCATACACACTTCCTCTTCACGAATGAGCTTAGTCTGTACAGGACCATTATTATGGAATGATTTACCTCAACATATTAAAACTTGCAAGTCCTTACAAACTTTTAAGAAGAAATTGAAAAATTATTTGATGAACTTAATTGTATCTTAAATCATATGTGTGTATATATGTAAATATTCACAAGACACCACCTTTATTAGTTGCTTAATTGTACCTTGGATAATTAATGTTGTACATAATGCTTGACTTGTTCATTTTCGTTCTGTAGACTTACTTAATTCTGATGTCTTCTTGGGATCATGTGTAAGTTTTTATTTAAACTTTTTATGATTCCAACAACAATTACATTCATTTACGTTGTCTATTTGTAGTTTTAGTTTGTTTTGTTTTTGTTTTTGTACTGTATTTATCTACTTCATGTACTGTACACATATGCTTGTAAATTGCAAATATCTATGTTTTTTAATGTAAATGTGGACAATAAATTCAAATTCAAATAAATTCAAATTGCAACAAGCCCCACACAATGACAAGTGACATGTAATTTATTGTTCCTCTAAAACTCAGCAGTTGTCTGTGTTATACCACTTCAGATAAAAGGTGTCAAATACTGACAGTGACTGGGAAATCCAATGTTCAGTTAGTAGAGGGATTTGGAAAAGTGATGGCTGGAGTAAAATTGAGGTCAGACTGTACCTCATGTTTGAACTAACTGTTGGAAGTTGTGTGCGCAGGGAAAGAAAAAGACAGAAGAGGGGGAAGGAGAGGCTAATATGTACGAAATCAAGCAAAACAGATGATTGACAAGTGTATATTGTTGCTGTTTTAATGTTGTGAATAGATATGTAAATCTACAATAATGAGAAAAAGGCATGGAATTTCACAGAAAATCTGAAGCAAACAAAATTTTGTAGAATTCCCCCTTTCCAGATAAACTGGAATGTGAAATACAAAACAAGATGTAAATCAATGTTTTATTTATTATGCAATTGTTCAAAGAAAGTGGTCTCCATAGTATAATTTTTTAAATACAATTCTAAATAAATTTTTATGTGGGCAAGACAACTATTCAATGCAAAATTGAACAGTTGATATTTTACTAGCAAAACTGGATTTGTGGATGAAAGTTCTCAAATGGTATCTCATCCTATATGCCAGTTACACAAAGTTTTAGACAAGCAAAGGAATCAACTTCAAAATCATCTTAAAAGGTAAACAGTCGCCTTTTCGTTGGGTTGTTTAGGTACCTTGATCAATTTTTTTCTGCAGTTCCTCAGCTTCTTGTTGGCTTTCTTCAAACCTTTCTGTGACAATGGCATTAAGGTCTCTGCAGTGTCTGGCTCTCTGAAGACATCTTGAACACAGTTCTGCAGCTGATAATCTGCCATCCCGCAGTCTGGCCACCACCTAGAACATTTAGATCAAGGCCAAGAACATCAAATTGTAACATGCATTATGGTATAGTCGCCAAGCATGTATGATCGCCACGCACTGAAAAAGTATTTGTGTCTGTCAAAATGAGCACAGATGACATATCAATTACTATTATGATGATAAGCCACTGAATATTTTCTCCAATCAAAACAACAATCCTTACCGGAGAGGACTGGAAAAACTTGTCACACTACTGAAAGACGCGAGGTCTTGATCTGTATCACCCACAAGCCATTCAGCCATTGGCTAGACACACTTTGTTTGCACATGAGATACAACAAATTGGCTGACTTGCAGTCAACTTTTTCAGTACATTTCAACTATGTATTATCCAAACATCATCTTAAAATGCATACAATATGAAATTTCAATAAGGCCCA
>JZLH01S0617477.1:0-16749 GCA_001188425.1 Eucidaris tribuloides
TCTCTATAGAATCTGACAAATGCACCGAAAGGTAACATCATGTAGACCACTGTATCTCCATGGTTAGACTCCGTGTGAATCCCACTGAGTAAATCAGTAGTATTATTTCAGTAATCATGTTTTCGTCGATAAATGATAATCTGCGTGGAACTTCTGCATAAAATTTTGTCATGTTTATGATGTTTATAAATGCAAATGTTCTTCTGTTGCAGTTTTTTTGTGTCGATGTCACAGGTTTCAAGAAAATACATGTAGGCCTGCATGTATATGATGATTTCGCATTTTTTCACGCATTTTGAGCTTCCTTTAGGCCCTGGGCACACTAGCAATTGCCAGTGGCGTACCGTGTCATCCCATGGGGGGGGGGGGGGGCACCAAGTCGCTCACTCAAAATTGTATTTTCAGATGGTAGATTTAAAGCGCTGCGTACACCAAGAGTACGGTATAGGGTAAAGGCCTCCGCACACTGTAGTCCAGTCATTTTAGCCTAAAATTTGGCCAAACTTCAAACAAATTGCAACAGAATTTTTTCCACCACAGTGCATTTCTTTGAAGTCCCTAGAACACCATACTAAAAGTCCCAAAATATCCTAATGGGGGAAAGACATCTAATTTGCATAAATCCAAAATGGCCGCCATATGGCTTAGTATGCCCAAATCTTTGCACATGGAAACCACATAAATAAATTATGGTGTCTATACCTATGTTTCTGAGATCATGGAATGCAAATATGATATAATTATAAACTTTTAAAAATTCTGGCATACATAATTTGCATAAATTTACATATAAATGGATTCAAAATGGCCGCCATGTAGCCCATTGGAGCCTATGTTTTAACATAATAATCATGTATGAGTATATTTTTATGTCTAAGATGATTTTTGCAGGTAGAAGAACGGATTGTATAATTAATGACAATTTCCCAGTCGTTATACCGACATATACGCCTAATTTGCATAAACATGCATATGAATTATATGTTCAAAATGGCCGACATCTAACCTATTTATGACCATATCTTGGGACATGAAACCTGTAAAAAGCAAATTCTGGTGTCTATACCCATGTTTGTTAGGTTAAGGAATACAACAATGATATCAGTAGTAACTTTTTAGCATTCTAATATACATACTTTGCATAAATTTGCATATAAATTCATGCAAAATGGCCGCCATATGGTCCCTCATATGGCCATATCTCCGTACAGTATATTACACATGACATGTCCTCTGTCACACCAATTATCCTCATTTCACCTCTAACAACGTCAATGAAATTCCCTATTTAGTCACCCTCCCTCTGCACCATTTCCAAACATATTTTCCCTTATACTCAGCATCTCTCCTGGATATGCCCAAACCACCACACTCTTGATTCCCTCTCTCATTTTATCCCGAAACCTTGCAACGTTTGGTGTCCCTCTCACAAAGTTATTTCTAATTGTTGTTCATTGTTCAACCCTGGGACATTTAACTCTTCTTCCTGTCTTTTGTTAACTCAAGGCAGTAAATCATATAGCTGGTCTATATCCTCCCCTTTGTTATGGAAGATACCCTGTCACTCTCCCCCACGCCATGATTCTCTTCTTCTTTACCCCTTTGCAGTCCCATTCCGCCCATTGATCCCAAGTATTTAAAGTCCTATCTACATTTGCTACCTCTACACCTTAATGTTTCACCATACCTGCAGCTGCTACTTCATTTACACACATACACTTTGTTTTGTCCAGCTAACTTTCACTCCACCTCCCCCCCCCCCGTCTCTGTCTCTCCCCAGAACATACTTCAAGCTCTCTAAGTTTCCCCAACCTGCTCCCTGCTTTTATAACACATTACAATGTCATTTGTGAACATCTGGTCGGCGGGGACTCAATTCTCACCTCATTTGTCAGCCTGTCCATCACCATTGCAAACAAGCAATGACTAATTAACGCTGAACCTTGGTGCAATCCAATTCTCATTTTGAACCATTCATGAACACCTACTGCACACGTCGTGACTGTCTCACATGCTTCATACATATCCTGCACTATCACAAAACACTACCCCCGACTCTCTCCAACAATACCATAATTCCTCTCTTGGCACCCTATCATGCCCTTTTCGAGATCCACAAGCACACATTGCAGCGCTTTTGGCTCGGTGTAAAAATGTCAGAGGTAATAATGTCAGAGGTAAAAATGTCAGAGGTAAAAATGTCAGAGGTAATAATGTCAGAGGTAAAAATTGTCGGAGGTAATAATGTCAGAGGTAAAAATGTCAGAGGTAAAAATGCCAGAGGTAATAATGTCAGAGGTAAAAATGTCAGAGGTAAAAATGTCAGAGGTAATCAGTCAAAACATTTCGTTTTCATCCTCTATTAACCCACCTACAACATGTCTTTCCCATCCCTCTCTCACTGTTTAGCTAATCAATACATATTATTTCTCCTCCTTTGTGTCAAATTTATCATAATAAATCATCATATGCCTCACTCTTGGCTTTTGCCACTGCTTTCTTCAACTCATGATAATGTCCTTCTTTACTTTCATCATCTCCCTGCTTATCCCGCTTCTTCTTTGCCCTTCTCCTATACGGTCTCCATTACGTCCTCATTCCATCATCATGTCTCTTTGTAGCCCTCCTTCTTCCAGATTATACCCTGAAAAACTTTCTACCTTATCTTTTTAGTTTTACAACTTCAGCTACATCCACCTATTCTTCCAAATCCATTCTCTTCCATTTCCTTACAAACCTTCACTCGGAACTGTGCGCAACTTTTTTTCTCCAAGTTTTTACCACTTCCTTTCAACCATTAATGTCCGTAACTGTTTCTCTCCCAATTCCAAGTTCACTTTAAATATCACCATTCGATGTTGTCTTGCTACACACTATGCTGCAATCATCTTGCAACTGAGAATCTCGCTCAAGTCACGTCTTATAGGTCCACTTGAGTTCATATACCTCCCATCTTACTCTCTGATCTACAATCTTTCTAAAGAAGGTATTTGTCGCTGCCATCATTATTTTTTCCCCCAAAGTCCACTGCCATCTGCCCTTCTTTATTTCTCTCTTTCGAAACATAACTTTCCAATATATCTTCATTCCCTCTTTTCCCTTCACGAAAATTCCCATTCAAATCTGCTCATATCACTACCCTCTCCCTTTTCCTGATGTTTCCTTCCTACCTTTTTATCCTTCTCACTAGAGGAACTATCCTTTTCCACATTCCCACATCCATTTGCAATGCATAAGAGCTTAGAACATTTACAACTGTTCCCTAAATCATATCCATACCCATTTCTATCTGACTTTTTATCACTTCTAGTACATTACTAACATAACACTCTTGAACAATTATGCCCACACCATTTCCTTTTCCATAAAAAGCACAGGAGTTCTACAGCTTGAATTTATAATGAAAACATAAGCTTAAAGCCCCAAGTACAGTTTGGTCGATCGAACAAATTTCTGGTGAATCTGTCACAAAGTTTTCTATTGTCGCCCAATACATCAGAAAACAGCATCATATATTATTTATAATGAGAAATTATGATGTTTAAATTAGAGAAGAGCATCTAGCGGTACATGTATGAAAATTACCCATGGGAAATCTCGGGGTCCCCTCTCCCAACCGAGATTTCACATTTTGAGTGATTTTTCAAAAATGGGAAAGTTTCACCGCGAGCAATTTTAAGGGTATTAGTAGCTAAAAGTTGTATCTCAAAAACATAATTGCAAAGAATCTCATGTTTTACCATTTACCAAAACCTAAACTCGGGCTTTAAGTGTGATGTATGGAAGTCATTTCAATACATTTATGTACAAATTCATGAAAGGTTCCAGTGTCTTATATTCCTGAAAGCTGTATAGCAGTAATTCTTACAAGGAAAATATTACAGAAACCACGATTACCATCAACATTGGCATAGATATCTCTCCTTCAACCTGTAACTTCTCCTTAAAACTATGTCCATCACCCTTTTTGTTCGCCTTTTTCCTGCATAATTTTTCATGGTTCATGGTGTTGTGATTTGAATGGTTATTTTGTAAGTTTAACAACAGAGGTTTGTAGTGTTCTATCTGTACCAATGAGTTTAGAAACATTCATTAGTTTACTTGTAGGTGAGAAATATAAGGAAGCTAAATACTTCAACGTATTGTTTTACATAGATGTAAAAGGGTCACATTTGAATTGAATTGAATTGAATTGAATTGAATTGGAATGAATTGTTTTATTTCGATTTCTTCTGTACAATTTTGACAAATGAAAAACATCGCATTGCAATATCAATTATTTTATTACAGTAGTACACTCATGCTCATAATTATGGAATACTTAAAAAAACATTTTAAAAGTTGCCATTTTTCCGTGAACGGTACGTCTGGGATCAATATTTGTTCACCCCAGGTGAAACAATTATAATCCAAGTATTTCAGGAATTTTGAGCATTTTGTAGCGTCTGACTCGACACTAAAACCTGTGTTTATAAAGGGCGGTGTTGTTGTTGTTGTTTAGTCACGTGGTGGTTACGCTCGTTATTAGACTTGTAACAGACACTATTCTGATGTTAATTTAGTGATAAATGACATTAGATCAAAATTTATCAGTTTTCTGTGTTGTTGTTTTTTTATTACTTTAATTTAATACCTTTTCATGATTTTTTGTGGATTTTTAGAAAAATAAATATGTAATTGTTATTGCGCTCAAATTTTAACTATAGTCATCTCATGAAATCAAAAATTGCTTCACATACTCGCGTTTTGTGAAATAAACAATGTTCACAAATTGTTACATGAACTAATAAGCATTTTTAATATCATAAAATATTTACATTAGATACAGATGGATATTACCGGAAGCCCCTGTCATGATTGGAGAGAGAGGCCTCAAAAAGAAACTAAACCGTCTATGTATAGAGTAGATAGAGAACAAGAAGAAAAAGGAAAAGTGGAAACAATTGTGCCCCCCCCCCCCAAAAAAAAAAAAACAGAAATGTGTGTGCAGGCGCGTGTCTAAGACTATGCCTTTGCATGTGTGTGGTGCAGAAACATTTCGAAATTGGAGATGTGTATACTACATGAATAATTATGAATACCTCCCGTTTGTTGGAATGTGTCTCTACTATGTACGCAAGACGTAGATGCAAGTTCCGATAAACAAAAATCAAGATGCAAAAGAAAAAGAGGGGAACGCGGGATCTAATGATTTTTATTTCTTAGTAATATTTGCTTTCGTCATGCGCAGAGTTTGCCATGACCATTGTTGTTTATATTATATTAATGTATTATTTTGCCATGCAGAAACAATAAATGAAATGAAATGAAATGAAATAGGTCCAGAGTTTAACATAGAAATGTCGAGATCAGGATGATACTGCATGGGCAAGGATATATTCTTTGTTTTGAATACGGTGATGTGCGTAATTTTACGGCATCTGGAAGTGGATTCTAAATGTCAGGACCGTAATGTGTGATAGATTTATGTGCTGATAAAAGCAGTGGGCTATTAAGATGGTAATTTGCGGAGTTACGGGTAGGATACGTGTGTTAGTATATTGCTATTGCGGGTCATTAAATCAAGGAAATGCAGACGTGCTAGCTGATTGGTTATTTTGAACATTGACATGACAGTTTGAAACATATTTACTCGTGAAAAAAGTACTCAATATTAACCTTCCTTTCAACGAGATATCGATTGGAATATAATGTTAAGTTTTGAACAAAGGAGTGGGAATTTTGTTATCCATAACTGCTTTCTACAAACAGTCATAAACAAATATTTTACTGGAAAGGGTGACTTAATCTATAAATAAGCTTTATGATAATTTCTTATGTTTAATAGTAAAGCTTTAACTATATTTGCCAAAGAGCTGTTTTACCAAGTCTGGATCATAGGATCATACAAATGTAATTACCATCACATGATATATTTTCAAATTAAAGTCGATGTGTTTTCAACTTCATTTTATAGGCTACAAGAAAATATTATGTATTACTTTAACACACGTTGTCTTGTCTGTGGAAGGTATATAGACATAAATATTACCGCAAGCAAAAGTGTTTCTCTTTTGTCCTTTTATCATTGCTTTATTTCCTTGTAGAATTAATCATCTTTGCATTTTTGGATAATTACTTTCATTTCACTGTACTTACGACATAATAAATTAGCCGCTATGTCAGTAGTTTTGGGTAGTCATTTTGTTGTTGTTTTTGGTCCGCTCCAGGGAACATTGCCGAATATTAAGGCTGTTTATATGAAAGACAGGTCTGTGAAATCTACAGATCAGTAATTACCTAGAATTTGAGAAAAAGTGAAAAAACCAATTGCTGTTTAAAGTGTAGGCTAGGAATTTTTGTCTGAAGGACACAACGATTCAAATTAAAGTCGAGCGGTCAATTTAATTCTGCTAGAACTGAGTTTCCAGCTCCTATACTTTGCTAAAGGTTCTTAGATTGTATTTTTTTCTGTATACCAGTTCATTTACACAGTGTTATATATTTTTTAGGAGTGCAAAATAGACGCACTGCCTTTGAATGCTTTTAGCTCTTTGACTTCATATTCGTAAACATTTATTCTTTTTCTGAAATGATTTATGTAACATGCATTTTACTGTGGTTGTGTATTTGTGAAAGTGTTTTTATAATGAATGAAATAAACGAAATGAAATGAAGAGCTAATGTGAACTACATTGGGCTCGGTTGTCTGAATTTTATCCACACCAAGACAAGACCCCTTTCATATTGAGAGCTGCTGCGTCACCTTGGAAGCTGCCATTATTTTCATGATTTGTTCTCAAATGCATGTTGCACGAGAAAGACACGTCCCACACATGAACTCGCTCCAGAAAACGCAAGAAGTACAGCCTTATTCCACTTTCTTAAAGTCAATTTAAAAAAAAAAATCCCAGAATTTTCACATTATATTTTCCACCTTGATCCAGTCTGGGCTTAGCCTGCATTATAATGTGACAAGCCCTCAAAGTAATTGTATACCCGGAAAGAACTGACGTAAATCATATCAAATTAATTGTAAAATGATGTGCCTGTTATATGCACGATCGATTTCCCACCTGGAACCAGTCTGGGCTTATAATGTGACAAACCTTTAGTGTATACTCCGACGGAACTGACATAAATTGTATCAAGTTATTGTAAGTGATCTTGCCAGTATGAGCGCTAGATATACTGTATCGAAGAATATATGAAATTTATCTGAAATTTATCATTTTGCATTACATGTACAATAATCTTTTTAAACTATACGAATGAATGAAATGTTTGGAAAGAGAATTTACGATGTGGAGCATGTTTGCTGTTTATCTCTGTATTATCAAGTTCATGATAAGATCAAATCAGATCTGTTTATTTTTAATGACTCGGAAAAAAGAGTAACCCAACAGGACTTAACCTCTTGAACCTGAAAACCTACTGATATCCGGTCAGCGGCACAACCACCAGGCTATGCTGGGTAATGGCAATGCCTCGGTTTACTTGGTTACTATTTACAAATACCCGAGAATCACTCCTTACGTCTGAGCTCATTAGAATATCATAAGCCCTCAGTAGGAACGAATTAAATCGATAAATTAAAGTTTTGCAGAATGTACGATACAGAGCATGTTTCCTGTTCATTTCTGTATTATCAAATCAAAGTTTCTTTGCAATTCATTCATATCTTTCATGCTCTGCATCTTATAAACTAGTCGACAATATATGTTTTGGAAAAAATAATACTTTTGCCAGTTAATGCTTGTTTTATGCAATGTTTGCTTTTTCCACGATCATTATAACCTGGTGTGTATATTTATTTTATTTTATTTTATTTTATTGAAATATATTTATTCAGGAAACACAAGATCAGTATAAAACACTGTTTTGCATCATGGTCCTGAAGAAAACTAAAAACAAATACATCACATATCGAAAATTAAAATTACGAGCAGCTGCATATGACATTGGTCAAGAAAAATGACTCTAGCCAACCAATATTTATTCAATTTATTTAATAAATATTTACAAATTTAAAAAAGGACATACCTGTATGTGCTTGCAAGCCTCGTCCCCCATTAAAAGGGCAAACATTACACACACACAAACCACCATATAAAGGACCAACGTTAATGTTTCAAAGATATGCAATTAAATTTGACATTCTTATGCAAGACAAAATAAACACGGTGTAACCTAAACTCCTTAAAAAAAGTTTGGAAATCTGAGTTTGATCGGTTATATCTCCCGTCTGATAATAATAATCAATGCAAATTTGGTATCATCAGAAAGATTATTTCATTTTCGTTGAAATGATACCCTACTTGTTATGATTATGCAACCAGGGAAAGGGCGGTGTCTGGAAATGTGGTGTAAAGTGTAAATTGAAAAGCTGCAAAATTACCAATGTTCGGTAAAACACCCAATTTTTGCTGTTGTTGATAAGTGAGTTTTTCAATGTCTCTTTGGTTGTTATGCACTCTTATGTGAACAGTGACATGGATTGAAAGAAACACCTGCACAAGTAAGCAAACAACAACAAAAAGGTGAAACAACCAAATAAACAAACATGTATGGACATTTAAAAACTGGATATAAGGCATTTAATCTCACATACATTTAATCTCACCACATTAACACACCAAAGTAATAAAACAGTGTCAGGGGCTTGATTTGCATGGATTTTCATTTTTATCTTCCCATGGATCTTTGATTTCATCAATGTTCATTGATTTTAATAACATGATCAGAGTTCAGTATCGGGTGGAAGACCCACGTACCTGCACCACCGCCTGGCACCACTTCCACGTGCTGTTGATGAGCTTTGTGATTAGTTGCTGTGGGTTGGTAATCCACTCGTCAATCAGTAATTGACGCAAACCTGCTGATGTCATTGCATTTGTGACTCTCTTCCGTACAGCCCGGCCAAGTTGATCCCACAAATGTTCAATGGGGTTGAGATTTGGACTGCATGCAGGATCTCTCTCTGAGAAAATCCATGCAAATCAAGCTCCTGACACTTTTTTTATCACTTTGTGGTGTAAATGTGGTGAAAGGTCCGTGAGATTAAATGTCTTGTGTCCAGTATTTAATGCCCATACATGTTTTTTCACTTTTTGTTGTTGTTGCTTGGTTATTTTGCAGGTGTTTCTTTCAATCCACGTCAATGTTCACATTAGAACGTATAACAACCAAACAGACATTGAAAAACTCACTTATCAACAATAATAAAAATTGTGTGTTTTACCGAACATTGATCATTTTGCAGCTTTTCAATTTACACTTTACACCACATTTTCGGACACCGCCCTTTTGCTGGTTGCATAATCATAACAAGTAGGGTATCATTTCAAAGAAAATTAAATAATCTTTGCGATGATACCAAACTTGCACTGATTTTGTCTACGAAACGGGAGATATAACCGATCAAACTCAGATTTCCAAACTTTTTTGGAGGAGTTTATTTTAACACAGAATATGTCTTCATCTTTTATGTATCAGTTGTTGTGTGGATGCAGCTGTTGAACAAAGACTGAACCACAAAATTAAATCGTGAAACATCATAGCCACAGTCGTTTAAATAATCAATATCTTTGTTTCTACATGTGACAGGTTAGTCCTATTCTTGATTTATTATTTTATTATTTCATTTATTGTAATTATTTCTTTTTATGCATTTAACATTGCAATGTTTCTACTACAACAAATAATGATAATGATAGTAACAAGTGAATCAGTAAATTCCGCGGTGCGTTATATGTTCCCTCCGAAGGTGTACGTATGTGGAATGGCATGAATGCTGAAGTTAGCATGTTTCGTTAATTTTGAATAAATTCGTATAAATTTGCATAATTAATGAATTTCAGAATTCTGTGTAGAAGTTTAGAAGGCCCCACCAAGCCCTATCAGGTAAACCAAATAAAATCAAAATCCGCTGTGAAATGTATGAGAAGTAGCATTTTTTAACATTTCGAGCACACATGGACACACAGACACATACACATACATACACACATACACACATACACACATACACACATACATACCTACATACATACACACATACACACATACACACATACACACACACATACATACCTACATACATACACACGCGCGCGCGCATAAGGAGCCCGTTTCATAGTCCCCTCGCGAACTTCGTTCGCCTGGGACAATAAGTAGAAGTAGTAGCAGTAGTATTAGTAGTGAGTGGTGATGAGGGTGGTGGTGGTGGTGGTGGTGGTTGTTGTTGTTTTTGTGATATTAGTGGTGGTCGTGGTAGAAGTAGAAGTAGTAGTAGTAGTAGTAGTAGGAGTAATAATAATAATAATAATAGTAGTAGTAGTAGTAGTAGTAGTAGTAGTAGTAGTAGTAGAAGTATACGTATTTATTATTATGGTGATGATGATGATATAAACATGAAATAATACACATTGTACAAAACAATTTTCATGATGCATTTATTTAATATACCCTAATTCTAAACGCGATTATAATTAACTTATTGGGTAGGCCTATCATATTCTGTATTTAATTGTCGCTTTCAGAAATATAAAATCCCCACCTACTCGGCCGTGCGTAGAGTAACATACATTATAACAATATTTTTTTTATTATTTTAAAGACCTTGTTTTCATAAAATACATCAGTACATAAAGCCGTATATAACATGAGAAATAGACTTTTTTGTTTATTTATTTATTTTATTTCATTTGTTTATTCATTTTTATCTTTTCATTGTTTTTTTGAATTAATTTATTCACTTTTTTAATTATTTTATTTATTATTTTTTTATTATTATCATTTTTATTTATTTATTTATTTATTTATTTATTTTATTTTATTTATTTTTTTTATTTTTTTTATTTTTTATTTTTTTTTTTGGGGGGGGTTTACCGTATAATACATATGCTATAGCGTAGACCTAGCAATGTAATTTTCGGGTGCAATGTTATATAGTACTTCCAAAGCGGGTGTAAAATTGACTCTCTACAAATATGCCAGTGGTGTGACCGCGATGAGAGTCAGTAACGAATCAAAGTCGGGGTGATGGTCTTATTCGTAGTGCTCGACCGTGATTCGCTTGAATCCCACACCAAGTCAGGAAATCATTGTCGTTATCATATATATATAGGGTTCTCACGGCTCATAATAGATGAAACATAACCGGTCTACCAAGGAATACATGTAACACATCACCTCAGGATTCTTCTTCTTCCTCTTCAGATACACTGACTTTAACATTAAGAAATAACACAAACGGTCGCCGATGAAACGTACACAAAATACTGGAAATACAGAAAAAATACAACACTGATTTAATCATGCTTAACTAAATAGGCCAACATCAGAAGTTAACACTGATATATTAACCATATTGGATAAATGCTTCGTGTTCTGAGAAGCTGCTTGTAGTACTTTTAGTTTTCACGAATTAAAAATATTCTCAATTGCTTTTGAACTGTCTATAACGGTTTCCTTACATAATTATTATTATTATTATCTACTTATATATAATAATATATTAATATATGTATATATATATATATCATAATATATAACCAATAATCAATTGCATTTAACCTTTAACATTTCAGGTATTATATCATACACAGAAAATAGTGCGCTAGTCTGTGATTATTATTCATCATTATTATTATCATCAATATTATTATTATTAATTATTACTTATTGATTCATTATTATATTATTACTCTATTATATATCTATTATTCATTATTGTTGTTCGTTGTTGTCTGTTGTTATTATTGTTATTATTAGTTTTTAAGTTTTCATTTGTAATTATATGTCAATATTTTTCTTCGTTTTATTGTGGTCGCAATCCAGGCCGAGCTATTTTGGGAAATGATAATTATATGGCCCGGGGGAGGGAGGGGGATGCTTTCAGACCCTCCTTGAGGTCCCGGTGTCCTGCCGTCGACCGCACGATCACGACGAAAATTGGCTCGCCTGTAGCCGCCAAGAGAACATATATTCAGATATTGAAATAAATCAAATTGGGCAATTCTAGAATTTGACCCGTGACATTTCCGCATTTTTGGTCATAGCCCATTAACCCTTTGGCTACGGTTTAACGGATGATCAGAGATAAATTTAACTTACTTTTTTGGATTCTGCTTGACAAGACGAGTGATTTAAAATAAGATTCTAACCAACTGGAACATTTTTAAATTTAAAGCTCAAGTTAAGTTTTGGGGATTTTTTTGTTATTTGAAAGCTTTATGTCCCAAAGTCATAACCCTGCACTAATAGATTCTGAATGTCTTTAGGTTTTTTTTTTATTAGTTAATGTAAAATCTCGAGGGGACCCCCGAGATTTTCGACTATATTTTACATTATAGCATCCGAAGGGTTAAAAAAAGGTTGCACGTGTTATACCTCATCTGAAAGAGCAGACTCTGCTCTTTCAGATGAGGTATAACTCATATAACCTTGTTTTTGTCTTTATTTTTTTTTTACAATTAATTAATGAAAAATCTCGGGGGGACCCCGAGATTTTCAGCTATATTTTACATAATAGCATCCAAAGGGTTAAAAAGGTTATATGAGCTACACCTCATCTGAAAGAGCAGAGTATGCTCTTTCAGATGAGGTATAACACATGAAATCTTAGTCTTTTTAATCCTTGGGATGCTATAATATAAAATATAGTCGAGAATCTCGGGGGGGACCCCCGATATTTTTCATTAACTACTTAAAAAAAACTAAAGACATTCAGAATCTATTATTGCAGGGTTATGACTTTAGGGCATAAAGCTTTCAAATAACAAAAAATCCCCAAAACTAAACTTGGGCGTTAAACAGCCCCCTGCCAAAATTTTGCTGACATTTTGAAGAGGCCCTTCAGACAATCCAAAACCACTTTCAAACCTTTTTCCTAGAGAACGTGTTACGAAACCGTATTATTTTTCCTCTATTAGAGTACAAGTAATAAAATTCATTAAGTAAACCCACGACCTACTTTTCAGGATGTATCTTTTTCTGACTCTCTGCTGTAAATGGTAAGACGAAGCAGGATACTGATATGTTGCTATAAACACGGAAGTAAGGTGTCATATATGAATATATATACGTATGTGTAGACTCTCAGCAGTTTAGTCTTTCGTTAGCCGTCTCCGCCTGACTGACGGTTTACAGGACCTACGGACCCGGCTTTTACAATCCTTTGCTACGTCAGACTCTGAAACGACCAAGACCCTGTTTTCTCTGGCCGGTTACAGCTTTATGTAAGTATATTTGTATATATATTTGTAAGTATATTATGTTTTTACCATTGTAATTGGGTTACAGGCAGGGAATTTCAGTTTTACCCCCCCCCCCCAGCCGCGCAGCACAGTAAAACATCACTCATGCCGTTGGGGTATTTATTAAGGATCAATCTGTGAAATCTGAAGACCAGTATCTCTATAGAATCTGAAAAATGCACCGAAAGGTAACGTCATTTACACCACTGTATCTCCATGGTTAGACTCCGTGTGAATCCTACTTTTTCAGGTTTTTACATTTCAGTAATCATGTTTTCGTCTATAAATGATAATCTGCGTGGGACTTCTGCATAAAAATTTCGTCATGTTTATCATGTTTATAAATGCAAATGTTTCTTCTGTTGCAGTTTTTCGTGTCGATGTCACAGGTTTCAAGAATATAGCTATATGATGATTTCGTATTTTTTCACGTAATTTGAGCTTCCTTTAGGCCCTTTCCTTTAGGATAATACAAAGATGAACTGCTAAGACTTTTCAGTTGAAAGGTCATAGACAAAAGGTCACAGAACCTAATATATATGTGATTAGTAGTAGTAGTAGTAGTAGTAGTAGTAGTAGTAGTAGTAGTAGTAGTAGTAGTAGTGGTGGTGGTAGTAGTAGTAGTAGTAGTAGTAGTAGTAGTAGTTATTTTTATTATCATTGTTATTATTATTATTATTATTTATTATTATTATTATTATTATTATTATTATTATTATTATTATTGTTGTTATTATTATTATTATTATTATTATTATTATTATTATTATTATTATTATTATTATTATTATTATTATTATTATTATTATTATTATTATTATTATTATTATTATTATTATTATTATTATTATTATTATTATTATTATTATTATTATTATTATTATTATTATTATTATTATTATTATTTATCTGCTGCGCTTTTCCCAAGATGGCCCAAAGCGCTTACAAGAAAAATAACACAAGGTTTAAAATAAAAATATACAATTCTAGAAATCTGGGTTAGAAAAAAAGAAATATTTTAAGTGCCTTTTTGCATGAAAAGACAGATTGTGATTGCAGTATTTCGATACAGTTATAGTGAAAGTCCTATCTCCAGCCAGTTTCCGTGTGATGTATTATGTAAGACGGAGTGGATCGCTGGAAGATCGTACGTTCCTGTGAGGGGTGTATATGGTCAGGCAATCACGTAAATATTGGTGTGCCTGGATATTAAGGGATTTGAACACTAACAGAAGTAATTTAAAAAATATTCGATGTCTTATTGGAAGCCAGTGTAACGAGTCAAGGAGAGGTTTAGGGGAGTGGAATCTCGTTACCTAATAGATTAGACGAGCAGCCTAATTTTGAAGTCGTTGAATGCGATCTTATTGTTAACATGGATAGTGGAAAGAAGGCCATTACAATAATCTAAACGGGACAGAACTAGAGAACGGATTGCGCTGTTACAAGCTGGTTGAGTAATATATCTTCGAATTCGAGAAATGTTCCTTAAATGAAAAGTTACAGTAATACATATTCGAGAAACACGGTCCGCCATCAACATATCTCCATCAAAAATGACACCAAGATAAGTAACAGAAGGGCTTATGGATGTATCACCAACTTTTAACTTCATATCTGGCAGATTGCGAAGACTATGGGGAGAGGCTGCAACAAAGAATTCTGTCTTTGAGTCGTTCAACTTCAATTTGTTAACTATCATCCAATTTCTAATATCTTCAATGCAGTTCTGAAGCCTAAACAATGCAACAACTAAATCTCCAGGGATTTTGGGATCGAATGAAATATACAGTTGGGTATCATCTGCATAATAGATAATGCAATGATGTTTAATAATGTCACCAACTGGGAGAGTATAGATAGAATACCCGATGGGGCCCACCGCTGATCCCTGAGGTAATCCAAAATCAAGATTTGTGGGTTCAGATAGTTCACCATCAATGTTGACGCTGGAAGACCATCCTGTGAAATATGACTCAAACCATGAGAGAGCTGTAGATCTTACACCTATTCTGCTGTAAAGACGTGATAACCTTGATAAAAGAATTTTGTGGTCTTGGGTCAAGTATATAATATGATGTATCCATGAGTGACAAGGACAATGACAACGAAAATTACAATGACAATTAATTTTATTTCTTAAACGGTCCAACCCGGGACATAGAATAAAATATAACGAGTATAAAACACATAAAAGAATAAATCTTTGGCAGTCAAAGCACTTAAATAAACGGCAAGATGTAATCATAAGGTAAGCACATTTGTAAACTGACACACTTTACAGTTTGCTACACTACGATTTGCTACTATACAGGGTGGCCCAGAAGGAATGCTACACTTACGATCGTTAATTTCTTCAAGATCATGAGCAAAATGCCATTATTGTTATTTTATTTGTTAGAACATGCTTTTTCCGACAAAATGATACCGCGATCATTGAGCTAGGCGTTTGGATCCTAGAGCCATTTTTCTGAGGCATTGTAATTTCCGAAATTAGTTTCTTTCTCAACTCCAGCGAACCTGGGAACACCAAAATATTCTCGCGTTACAGCGTGCCATAGAATAGGCGGGGAGACAGACAACAGCGAGACATTCCGGAATGTCTCGCTTTGATATGGAAGACAAGGGTAAGGTATGGCTTGCATTGTCATTGCAGCTTGATAGTGCAGCTCATGTATGGCACGTCGTTACATGAGAATATTTCGGTGTTCTGATTATCGCTGGAGTTGAAAAAAAAATAGGAAATTGCATTGCTTTAGAAAAATAGCCCTAAGATCCAAACACCTCAATCAAAAACAATGACCAGAAGTAGAGGATTGGTGGAATTCATAATGGTGCGGTACGAATCATGATAAAAGTGTCATGGTCTTGATTGATTACTGTAATGTATCCTGGGGCTTTACTTCACAGTCAAATAAATAGCATCCATAAATTACAGAAGCGAGCTGTGCGTATCATTATATTCATTCCAAATATCTGTCTTCAAAGGGCTTTGTTATTTTCAAAAACTCAGATACTACCTATCTAAAATATACTGACCCTTGAAATAGCTACTTTCACATTTAAACTTACGAAATAGCTCAGTTTGACTGATTTTAATTTCTAAACATATATTTTCTGGCATGACTTATTCAACTAAACTACTTTCTTAAACCCAAATTTCAATTTTATGATTGTCTTTTTGGTTAAGTTGCTTATATGAATCAGTCATGCCAGAAAACATATTTAGAAATTAAAATCATCCAAATTGGGTTATTTAAGCATTTGAACTTGCCCGTATTACGTTGACCTTTCCACATTTTTGGTCACAGAGACTTAACGGTCGATCACCAGATAGTGCACACCATACCTTTGTAGATTCTGCTTGACACGACAAGTAATGTGATGTATTATCGAACCGATTAGACCCTTTTTCAATGTTGACCCCTACCAAAAATTGCCGACATTTTGAAGAGGATAACCCGGGCCAAATTTGTTCAGTGACCTTCAAACAAGGGCGCCGGAAGCGGGG
>JZLH01S0617477.1:32648-47332 GCA_001188425.1 Eucidaris tribuloides
AACTTCTTTCACCTGTTGCATGAGCTTGATTTTGCTTGACAACCAATTGCTGGTGCTTGAAGGAATTCCTTACAAGCAATTGCTACTTTTTATGCATACGGCCCAATATATGTGTAGTCCATCATTAGTGTTATGATCAATTCAAAACCGGAATAATCACACAAATACGTATAAGCAAACGTTAAATCACAACTTAATTTATTATATGGGGTATTTCCCCTTTCAACGCGATATTAACAATAAGACAAACTTTCAAGACTTTAAACCACAGGCTAACATTGACCACAGTTTAAAAACTGTGAGCTACATAATCCTCCATACTCAAAGTGTCTTTGCTTAAGGTCTAAAAAATGAAGCCCTGAAAATATTGTACTTCAAAATGATGATTTAGTGCTTTAAAAAAATGAAAATATACAAGCATTAAAATTGACCGGATTCAACCACCCATTTCCTCCCATAGACTTACTGTGTGCAGATCTAAGCTATTTTATCATCCACCGGAGTAGAAATTGTTTATTCATGCATACCTTGCCATTGGCAGCATAACTTTCCAAACTTTTGTATTGTAGGGTGTTTATTTGTTCATTTGAATACTAATATGCAGCCCAGATATAAAGTTTGACCTTTAAAAATACAGTTAAACTTCATTTGATTAGGTTACTCACAACCTAGGGCGAAGATAACAAGACAGGACCGGAACCGAAGGCCAATTTCCTCTTGTGCGGTGAACAAGATCTGTCACGGCATTGAAATGCAAATTATGTTCGCCGATGCAGAGAACTTCAGGACTCAGCCATACAAGTGCTACTGCGCACGCTCACAATTCCCCTCAACTGACCCCTAGGTCACTAGAAGTTTCATAATAAATGCAAATCTTATGCATACTATAGCCTATTGACAAAGGATGCTCTCGACAACCTGATAGTTCGGCCAAGCTCTAAGGTAGTCAAGAACAACCTTTGTTTCAAAGGTATGCATGGAATTTGAATATGTTATGAAAACGCTCTATTAATATACAGTTTCATAACGCATTCAAATTTATGGATGTTTCTTTTCTGGAACTTAGTGATGAGATATTTCGTTCACCTGTTCTCTCCGGGGGGGGGGGGGTCACTGTCATTACAAGGAGGACATTATGTTCGCACACAAAAACACGGAAATAAAGGGCTTGTTTTCACAGAAGGGCATTGTACGTGTGTACAGTAAAAAGGGTATCAAAATCAGAAAAAAAACTAGGGTATACTTGTACAAAAGCTTGGGTCAGATTTGATTTGAAAATACTTGTTTAGGGTATTATGAGATCGAAGAATAATTTCTTGTTTGCGGGTCATTTTGAAAGTCAATGTACGATGATGTCCACCTTGTAGTTGACATTGGCTCCCCCGGATCTGTTTTATAAGAATGCATTTTCAATAACGAATATGCAGTTTGCATATATGAGTTGTTGCTTTGTCCAGCAAACTATCAGGTTGTCGAGAGCATCCTTTGTCAATAGGCTATAGTATGCATAAGATTTGCATTTATTATGAAACTTCTAGTGACCTAGGGGTCAGTTGAAGGGAATTATGAGCGTGCGCAGTAGCACTTGTATGGCTGTTTCCTGAAGTTCTCTGCATCGGCAAACATAATTTGCATTTCAATGCCGTGACAGATCTTGTTCACCGCACAAGAAAGAAATTGGCCTTCGGTTCCGGTCTTGTCTTATTATCTTCGTCCTAGCTCACAACGCTGGAATGATACCGATAGTCCAATTCGTAGATTCCCGAACAGGAACCGGTTGTCTAAATTCTGCTGACTAAAATATCCTACACGAACGAATGAATCCCCAGCTCCAAATGATGCACAGGTAATCCACACGACGATAACATTCATGTAATCCAGATTATTATTCCACTAAGTGATGACAAGGGATCCGATCCGATATTCACAAATCATAGTCTCAATATTTATCCCAATGTCCCACAGCTGAATGGCAGAGTATGTCAAATATTCCAGATAATAATGAGCATGCGAGATGATGCTAGATGATCCCAAAATAATAAAAATCCAACTGAATATGATGATTATCCCGATCGGAGAGTGTAGCAACAGTGTAGTAAATATCCCAGATGGCACAGTGTTGAACATAACTCACTTTAATATGATGACAGGTCTCATAGGTCTTAACATTAACAATGACCGAAATTTTAGGCTCTCTGTGGAGGTCATCCGCCACCCCCCCCAGTGGGAACTGTCACTTGGTCTAATACACTCGGTATAATCATCAGTTGTCGCAACTCACACACAGTCTAATTCCTTTCGTCTACACCCGTTGTCTAGTTACCGGTGTATTTGGTCATAATACCCTTTCGTTAATCAACCATTCAGTCTAAAGTATTTCGTCTTAATACAATTGTTAATCGCACCACTTCGTTGTATAGCCATTAGGTTACTTACCAACTTGGTCAATTTATATATGGTCTATGCCATATGTCTAATGACATTTGTCTAATGGCCATTTGGTTAATACATTTGGTCTAGATCATTTGGTCTATGACATTGCGTCGCTAAAATAAAACAACAAGTAGAGTGGAGTGAGTAAACTATAATAATTAATAATGATAATGATAATATGTGTTAATAATAATAATAAAATAAATCAATAACATACATCATAATCATAATCAAGTTAATTATAAACAAAAAGTAATAATATAAAAAATATATAAACTGGGGATGCATACCCTCCCCCCCCCCCGTTACTACGCCCGCAGTTCCGTGTAGGAATAACCTCTTAAAGCCACTGGTAAATTTCCAGAGTCTGAAAAAAACAAAAACAAAAAACAAAAAACAAATTTGACGCGTAACATAATCTCCAAGCTCCAGGTGTCTTTGATAAGGTCTAAAAATAAAGACCCTGAAAAACTTATATTTCAAAATGATTATTTAGTGCTTTTAAAAAAGTGAAAATCGTAAGTTGACCGGATTCACCTGCCTATTTCCTGCCATAGACATACTGTGTGTAGATCTTAGACAGTTTTTTTTTTACTCGCCCCGAGTATTAATTGTTTATTCATTCATTTCTTGCCATTGGCGGCATAACTTTTCAAACTTTTGTATTCTAGGGTGTTTATTTGTCCATTAAAACACTACTATGTAGCGCAGATATCAAAGTTTGACAATTTTTTAAATTGAAGCTCCACAATGTTAGCCTATCACTTTAAACTTACACAGAATTTTCCCCGAGAAGTTTTGTAAACCTCTATGCTTGATGATATGGAAGGCAATGCAGGCTAGCGTCCACCGGCAAGACTGCCCAAAGCATAAGGCTCTTATGAGCTCCGTGATTGTAGGCCCCCGACCTCCCATATTTACTTCTTCTTTTTTTTAGGGGAAGGGGTCTTTTCCTTTTACGGTCCTCTGTCTTCTGATTTTACAATAAAAGGCTATCTATCAAAATGTTTAGGTAGAGGAAAAATGCTAAAGTTGAAGATTTGGGGGTCATTTTATTATTATTATTATTATTATTATTATTATTATTATTATTATTATTATTATTATTATTATTATTATTATTATTATTATTTATTCGGCAAATCAAAAAATACATCAAAACATATACAACAATATAAGCATTTTAGATACCATAGTGCGTAATCATTATTGGATGAAATGGGAGTAGCCCAAATGACCATTAGACTGAATGATAATTAGACAAAATGGTGTTTCGACTAAATGACAATTAGAGGAAATGGCACTTATAGACCAAACGGTTAATAGACCAAATGGTCATTAGACCAACTGCACATTAGACCAATTGCACATTAGACCAACTGCCATATAGACAAAATGGAAATTAGACCAAATGGTCATTAGACCAACTGCACATTAGACCAATTGCACATTAGACCAACTGCCATGTAGACGAAATGGCAATAGACCAAATGGTAATTAGCCAAAGTGATGATTAGACCAAATGGTCATTAGACCTGCTGGTTATTAGACCTGATGGTCATTAGACCAACAGAGAATTAGACCAAGTGGGTTTAGACCGAATGGTGTTATCCCACCTGGTTACTTAGACCAAGTGGTATTAGACCAACAGAGAATTAGACCAAGTGGGTTTAGACCAAATGGTGTTATCCCACCTGGTTATTAGACCAAGTGGTACTTATAACCCCCCCCCCCCCGTATATATAGGAAACCCTTCTGATCTGTAAACATCTAATTTCCACAACTACAAAACACTGGTAATGCTAGATCAAACATGAACTTCTATCATACATGTTCATAGCTAAAATAATTTTGTTTACACTTGGCCTAAAGGTCACTGAACTCCACACGCATGCCCACAGTAAATGCCTCCTTTATTATGGTAATTAGCCTTCTTTGCTGGTAACTTACAGCTGGGCCTAAACACTTCTGGTACATTCCAGAGCTGTCTGGCAGGCAGTGACATTTTTCAATGATAATTCCACAACCACACAGACTACAGCCCATTTAATGGCTACATGTATAAGATTATGTGGCAATAATTATCACAAATTTATGACATTATCATCATCATAAATTTCATTAGCATCATTACCATCATCAGTATCAACATTATCAGTAATTTATCAGTAATTTTCAGTAATTATCAGTAATAATTGTTTGGGTGAGGATGGCGGTGATTGTAATGATGGTGATTATTGTGGTACTAATAATAATTATTGATCATGGTTATGATGATAGTAATAGAATAATGCAGGTTTGTCAGAAACCTTCGGCCAAATATCAAAGTTTTTTCACGTAGACAAGCTCTATCAAGTTTATTTTCTACAGTGACAAAAGTGTGCATCGGAACGTAATAGCTGTCCACTGCATAAAAAAAAATCCGCAGCAATATTTCATTGTTTCTTTTTCTGAAAAGATTACCAATAATTTTTAAGAAAAGAAGAAATGTTCAGTTGAAAAATAATCGTGTTGTTAATCTTACTGACTAATACCTTTTCACATATCAGTTTTTTCTCATTAGTCGGTTTATATGTATCTGGTATTTATTTCAGCATCTGTGATGGTAGCTTTAAGCATCTATTCTAGTGAATCAGGCATATCATTTGTGAAGACTGACTTTAACTTCTATGACTGTTCGCAAATTAAATCGTAAGTATTCATCACGTCATTGCATCTTTTTCACTTATGCCATTCCAGTCTTAGTAATTTCCCCTTTTTGAATTGATGTTATAGGACTATTTTCGATGGCCTCTCCTTCTTAAAAAAATAATAATAAAGTTACCAGGTGATATTTCTTGTTAATTTTTTACAACATCTGCAAGGATGAATGTCAATCTTCTATTTATTTTCTATTTTCATGTCATGTCAAATCCCACTTTCTTCCCACTGCCCCTCATTTTGTTGCATGGGTGATGTCAAATTACAAAATCCCACTTTCTTCCCACTGCCCCTTATTTTGTTGCACAGACGATTTACTAAGCAATTAAAGTAAAACTTAAGTAAGTTTGTATGTACATGTATAATATTCAGGGAAAATGCCATTGAGAGTTTGAGACATAGTGTGAAGTGTAGGGTACAAGCTTGTAAACAAATTAATAATTATTGTATGTGACGTGCAACTGTGTTAACTAAAGATACAAATTATTCATGCTACGTACAAGTAATCATTTCTCCCTAGACCTGTGTATCACGTCCGTTCGTTTTTCAGAGGTTTTATCGGACGATTTGTACGGAGATTTTACAGGTACCTAGTATCTCCTCTCTGCACAGGTCGTGAGCTACGTAATTTCCGTAACAGAGTACTTTCGGTCAATGCAGTAACCAAAAAGTGGTTACCCTGAACGGACGGAAAATGTTCGATTTTTACACGATTTATCACATGTACAAATTAGTAAAACCAGATTGTATAATATTTTAAATAGCCGTTACTACTGTGACGTGTTTAGACCCCCAAAAGAGGGCGTGGCTTAAATATGAAAAAAAAGATAAATCAATCAATCAAATAGAATGATATACAAAGTGAACATTAAACATGTAGTCATCTTTCTGTAGATTAAAGAATTCATGGAATCAAGATTTTAACTCATCCCCACTTTCTGGACAGTAAGAATACACAAAGTATGAAAATATCAGAAAAAACTAGCAATTCTTGTCAAATATTTTTAAGTAACTTTTTTTCTGATTGTGATCTGTTTTTTGAATTGGCAAACAGGTGCTCATCATGCATGAGTAGTCCCTGGGCCTGTGATTGGTGTGTCTATGACAACAAGTGTACACACGACAGCGGTATGTGTTCGGCGGGAGATACTATTATTACTTCAAACAACGTGAGTATTAATCGTAGAAACATAGCACAATATTATGTATTCTCTGGCAGATTATTTATGCTTGCCTTCTGTTACATCACATGGATTTTATTCATTGATACTAGTGTATTTGTGTCAGCTATGTAAGTGGCTGTTGAACCATATTTTAAATAGTAGCATCAGAATATTTCTTTTCATTTTATTTTGATTTGGCATGGCATCAATATAGGCCTATTAAGTAAGTCAAGTTATTCTGAATTATACACGATTCATTGAAAGTGAACAAAAGCTATTTGTATGAATTTTATTATACTGTCATTACACAACATTCCTGTACTGTCCCCAGAAAAAGAACAAAGATGTGAAATTGGCTTTCCTTTTGTTACGTGTTTATCAATGGCAAAAAGAGTTTGAGCCGTTTAAGTCGATTTAAGTTTACTGATCGTGACTATATCCTAGCTGTTTTATTTTCTGGTAATTCACTCAGACCAGAATGATTCTTGTACATCATGTCACCTTATCAATTCTAAAATCCTCAAAAAAGTTTGGAAATCTGACTGTGATCGATTATTTCTCCATTGTTGTAGTAGCAATCAAAACATGTTTGGTACCAGTAGAAAGATTATTTAATTTTCTTTGAAATGGTACCCTACTTGGTATGATTATGCTGTCAAAGAAGAGAAAGTATTTGAAAATATGGAATAAAGTGTAAATTAAAAAGCAGCAAAATGACCGATGGTCGTGAAGAGTAAATAAGGAACGTGTTGTTTTGTATAGAGTATAATGTCTTTTGTACAAATGAAAATGACTTTGAGATTAAAGGCTTTGCAAGTGACACAAGTTCGGTAAGTCACCCAATCTCTTATTTCCCTGTTGATGAGCGAGTTTTCCAATGTCTTTTGGTCATTATACGAACAGTATCATGGATTCAAACAAACGTGTGCAGATTTATTTATTTATTTATTTATTTATTTATTTATTTATTTATTTATTTATTTATTTATGTCTTTTTTCAGTAGGATAGCTCCATCAGTGGTTAAGCATTGTTTTCCGTGGAGGCCCTACAACAAAATACATACAATAAGCTTACAAACATTAACAACAAGCACAGCTTTTAAACAAAGCATAAGTTCTATCAATGAAAAACAAGATAAATGGACCAGCTTAATTAGGAGTTTGAACGCTTATGGCGCCAAAACAAAAGAGAAAATGAAAAATTTGAAGGTGCATTTCTAATGTGATTTGGCAAACTGCTATAGTGCCGCACCTTCATACGAATAACTTTGTTTTCCCATTTGTGTCTTTATTTTGGGTAAAGTCAAACCTACATTTTCCGCACTGCGCGTTCTATGATTGTGCAACGAGCAAACAGGCAAGCAAACAAACAAACAAAACAAAAAGTGTGTGGGAATGTAAAAACAGAACTCAAACCTGCAGTCTCAACGTCATTTACATTTGTAGTGGCAGGGGTTCCTTTTGAAATTTACTACATGTCTGACCAGCTGAGAACAAAAGAACATGTTCTTTATTGTCTCTTTACGACCACCGGTCATATTGCAGCTTTTCAATTAAAACTTTATTCCACATTTTTAAATACAGCCTTTTCCCCAATGAAATAACCATATCAGGTAGGGTATCATTTTTTAAAAAAAATAATAATCTTTCTGATTGTACCAAGCACGTATTAGTTATTACTACGAAAATGGAGAAATAATCAAAATCAGATTTCCAAACTTTTTTGACGGATTTCCAAACTTTTTTGAGGAGTTTATTATGTGCTTGTACAAGTTTGTATAACAAGTTATGAATGTGTGAGGTTAATTCTACCATGTTTTACATAACTTTACAGCCTCAGGCTTTGCAGGAGTGCCCACGTGTTCTGACACCAGAAGAGGAGCTCCTTATACCCGTCGGGATAAGAAAAGAATTTCAACTGAGGGCTGTAAATCTTCCAGTCGACAGAAGCAAGGTAACGAAATAATTGACCTCATGAATACGACCTGAAAACCGATGCTTGTTGGTTTTACATTTAGTTTGTGCCTTTTTTTTTACATTAGGATTCTATATGAATAAAACTGGACCATCAATTTGTTTACCTCTTCATTGTCACTGTAATTAAGATAATATTCATAGACTAGATCTAGGCCTACATGCCGCATTTATGTTTGTGTTTTTCTTTGTTATTACTTGGTTTGGATTGGATCGGAGGTGCAAGTCGTCCCTGACATGATGAAACTTTTACACGTAACGATATCAATATCGTTACGTATAAGTATACATGTCTCAATTATACCTGGTATAATTACATATCTATTTATATTTTTAATCTATATACGCGACCACGTGATTGGGGAAGGATTACCTTTGGGTCAGAGTTATTAAGTTAATGTGTTTCTTTCCCCGGCGTTTACGTAGCTTTTTTCACCTAAAATACTTTGTATATCTGATGTTGTTTATATTGTTATTGTTATTTTTGTATTTGTATGTTTTGTAACGAACCTACCATTAGATTCCAAATGATAAATTTAATTTACCTTTATTTCGTATAATAATTCATAGATTGATAATTCCGCACCTAGCCCTGAACGAAGTTAGTAGTGTATTTGTTAAATAATGTAAACACGAAGTGGGGAATCCCCGTCCCGTCATTACACTCATTCTTACGGGAAGCCTTACAACACGAAAACTTCCATAAGCTAGCTTCGCACCGAAAAAATATTATGAGAGCGTAACTTTCAACCAATCAGAGCGCGCCGGGTTTTGGCCCTATATGTTAATGAAGAATCATACGCGCAGTGGTGTACAGGGTGCGCACTAGAACGTCGGCATTTTTATATAGTATATAGAAGTGATTTTCGTGTAATCGTCAAGGGTGCAACTCGTAGGGGATACCCCCTACCGTAGGTGATTTAGCCAGTTTCACAGCCTAGTTTATTATGACATAGGAGATATATTAGTTACGTATACGGTTATATTACTAGTACTAGACGAGGAAGTCAAAAAGGTTTTATAAGATACTATGCCATTCTATAGAAATAATCACTTCTGGCGCACAAGTATATCGCCGCACTCTTTGCAGTGTGTCCCAAAAGGAAAGCGAGATTGATGAAGATATTTTTACACCTTAGCAAGAAATATGTAAAGAAATTCATACATGCTTGGAAAGTATATTTTCTCTTCTTTCATTCAATACCAATCACGGACACTGTCATTCCCGCATGACTGAGCAAAGACAATTAGAAGGGACACAATCATAAAATCATTTGCACGAGCAAATGTGAAATTCACAGTGTCATATTTGAATGCACTAATTTTTCGATATTGAAGGACATAATTAAAAGCGATATTTATTTTTTTTTCATTTGATACCACATGAGAAAAATGAGCTGTGCATGACTGAGAAAAGACAATTTGAAATGATGTTTGTTTTCAAAAACGTTCCAAAAATGCATTCATTACCCTTGCAGTCTGGAGCAGCCGGGCAACAACCAAGAAAAATTACCTTGCAGCAGGATGACAGCCAGCTATTGTGTGAACCATTTGTTCAGTTCGCTTCCAGTTGGTTCGAATGCATTCGTTTGGAAAACCATGCTAAAACAAGCATGTTTCCATTTTATTTGTTTTCTGGCATACGTCATTCAATGTTTACGCATGAGGTGTCAAATGAAAGAAGAAATTATAAATTTTTATTTGATGCCTTTATTTCTTAAAAATGATTACATTCACTATCCTGAAATGCATTCAAAGATGAAACTTGTGTGTGCAAATAGTACCACTATCCATTTTTTAAATTTAATCATGCATGAATGAAGAAAAATTAAGTGTATATCAAAAAAAAAGAAGAGAAACAGAGCTTTATAAACATATATAATTCATTATTCATTATGACAGAATATTTTACAATGAAATCCGGTTTCCTCTTTTCTGGGACACACTGTATATATTGTAACAGTGGCTGTAGGACCCTTGTAATCTATGTAAGATAAATGAATTGTTGAACTGCCCAAGTTTGCCATGTATATTGTATCAATTAACAATTGCAATTTATTAGAAGGTTGTTTCAGTCGTCGTATTGTGATTACTTGAAGTTGTAACAATTATTATCAAGGGATATTGAATAAGGGCTAGGGCGTGTAACAGGTCTGATCCAGTCCATCGCCATACCTTGGCAGAACGAGCCTCCACGCCACAACTTTGATTTTTCTCAGGACTGCTTCTCTCTATGTGGTGCAGGCTGCGCCACATACAGAGAGGGAGTCCTGAGGAAAATCAAAGTTGTCATCCTGGTAGGGATAGCTACACCGCAACACCAAACACCCACCCCACGGACGCTAGACTTCAACACCATCCGGACTTCGTGTGGCCGACCCAGACATACAGCCAGTATTGGATGCAGTTGAAGCAGGCCGACGACCAAAGAAGGAGGAGATGTCGGCACCCTCATTCAAGGCCAGGTATTGAGCAGGGATGTAGTCGAGGCCGGCTGTTCCGAGTCACGAGGCCGCTGGAAAAATACTGTTCCCATATAGACTTTGTATACGTGACTCGGTCCGAGGCCAAGGCTAAGGCCGGCAAAATCCGGCCTCGAGGCCGGCCTCGATTACATCCCTGGTATTGAGGGAACATTGGGGCCAGCTACACACACAGCAAGGAGTGGTGTATCGTAAGTGGGAGTCGGACGATAGAAAACACACTAAATGGAGGTTGGTACGTGCTGCCTGAGTCCAGTCAGAAGCAGGTAATGGAGGAATTACACGCATCGGGTCACCTGGGAGTGACAAAAACACTGGGCAGACTGAAGGACAGAGTGCTGGGTCGGGATGCATGCGGACGTAAGGTCACATATACGGGCATGTGATGGTTGTGCTGATATGAAGTCACTGGGGAAGACGAGAAGGGCTCCCGTGAAGCAAAGGCAGAGGGGAAGTCCGATGGAAAGGATAGCAGTAGACATCCTAGGACCTTGAACAGAGACCTACAATGGCAATAAGTATGTGCTGGGGGGGGGGGGTGATTAGCATCAGCTGTAAATCACAAAATGTGTACAAATGTATTTTATTATTTGTAGTACTTAAAGCGTCTGATATGTTTCCTGACAAAAATGATATCAATAATAATGTAAAACCTCACTAAATTATTCACAGGTGACTGCATTTGAATGTGTGCTTAACATTGAGGGAAAGGAGCAAACAGCAGATGCCCGTGTGCCTGATGAGAATACTGTTATCTGTACTAGGAGCACCGTGGTAAGGACAGATTGATTAATCAAATCAAATCATGTATACGTGCATTGAATTGGCAGTGGATGTAGTCATTGTCAGAAGCATAATTTTAATAACATAGTTATGAAATTAATAATTTTGAATGATATCGAATTAAAAAAATATATATTTTGTTAGATAAGAAGTATTTGTAAGTTAATTCAGTATTACCGAAAGGATTATATCTATTTAACTTTGTTGTAATAAGTGTACTTCGTATCAATACTTCAAATTAATTGCACTTTTAAGGTTTCTATTTTTTTTCACGTTTACAGTTCACATATAATGCAAACCAACCCCAACTGAATGTTGATTTTTCACTCCGGTGGAATAATGAACATGTCATTGACGATGATAACATCAAAGGTACGAATTATGATAACTGATGTTCCTTCGATTACCCCAAACTGCTTGGTATGGAAAATAGAGTTTATCTAGAAAATTCAACGTAAAATGTGTCTATTTAATAAACAATGTTTATTAGTTTCATATGAAATTTCATAAGCCAATTGAAAAAAATTCTGCTGTGATGTTGAACGTTTAGATACTATTTGTACGTGTAGAAAGTAACCGTGGAACCAAATTTTACTAAATTTGGAAAACCCCTACCGGTATTCTCACTAGAACCAAAAGCAACCCTGTGTCACTCACTCTGTGTCATCACATTTTTAATACGGCTAAGGAAAAAAAGTAAAATATTGATATGTGATCAATTTACCGGGATTAAAGGTAAATGACATGATTGGGTCCTCGTATAGGGTTGAAATTATTGAAGAATATAATATCCGGGATAATAGTAAAAAGTTGACTTGTTTTAAAATTACTTCCACCAGTATGCTTTGTGTTAGACAAATCTGTTTTGTAGCTTTCTATGGGATCTATTTATATCGGGGCTCGAGAGAAACACAAAATGCTAGTATGTCCATGCTTGATTCGGCTTAACTAAACAAATTCAAGATAAATCCTTCTGGCGCATGGCCAGGAGATACACTCCAGCTGGTGTATACATTGGCATATCTTTCAACCAGTTTGGTTCGAGAGGCATTTTCTTATTTCCCCCAATCATGTCACTGCCCTTTACTAACATCATTCCAATATGGAGCTGTAGTAATCACTGTATAAAGATATGTGCGCTAGATAAGTTTGCTGTAAGTGGCCTGTACATCAGTTTACCCTTGTCAACATAATAGGCACTTTTCGATTTGAACGTTGACATCGGCGTCACCGTGATATGACGTAATGTTTACGCACTGCGCATGTGTCAATGTCGACCCCTCGTTCACCACCCAACTTGAGAACGCGTTCACCCCGGTTTTCACCGTCCACCTAAAATCACTCACGCCGTGTTGTCTATCGATGCTGGCGCGCGCGATTCAGCGGTGCCTGAGGTCATCATGTTGACGACACGTCACGACCAATATCGAAAAGCTTTTCAGCAGCGGTTCGACGTGGGGAGGTGACGCGTTGACATACGCCTGCCGTCGGCGTCACCACTTTCTCGTTCACCCAATCGAAAAGTGCCTATTATCTCACCCACCCCCCTTTTTTTACAGTAATGCTGTACAACTGCTCAGTAGATCGTGACAGCTGCAGTCGTTGTCTGTCCTCTGTGACAACACCGGCAAAGCTGAATTGTCTTTGGTGTGGCAGCATCTGCGCCGTTGAAGGCAGTTCCACCTGTTCCGCGGATGGCATCAATCCCATTGGACAAAACTCAACCATGAGCTGCGACCCTCCCAGGATAACAGGCGTAAGTGGATTCTTGTTTGGGCAATCATCATCACTATTGTTTTTTTATCAGATATAGACAAAATTAACCTTTTGCCTGCCCTATTGGACTTTTGCTCCAGTCGTTCAGTTAAAGGCCAATATTTACAATGACCACAGTAAAAAGAATCTGAAGTACATAATCTTCCATGCTCTAAGGTCCTTTGATTAGGTCTAAAAATGAAAGCCCTGACAAAAATGTACTTTAGAGTAGTAATTTAGTGCTTGAAAAGAGTGAAAATCTATGAGTATCTATTTTGACCTTGTTGTGACCTTGTCCATTTCTTCCCATAGACTTTTATGTTATAGATCTGGACTACTTTGTAGTCCACTTGATGAATAAGTCAGATGTGATGTTCATCCATGCATACCTTGCCACTGGCAGCATAACTTTTCAAACGTTTTTATTCTAGGATTTTCATTTGTCCAATAAAGCACTATTATGTAGCTCAGATATCAAAGTTTGACAATTTTGTAAATTAAAAATTCATGGTGCCGTTAACTAGACAACCTCAATAATAACTTTTGTTGTGAACCCTAGTTCTTCAGGGTTAGAAAGACAAGAACGCTGTGATGTGGTGGGTGTGGAATACTTATTTTATCGTACTTGACAAAAACTGTTGGTACTACAGTGTGTCCCAGAAAAAAGGAAACCGGATTTCACAGCAAAAATATTTTATCATAATGAATGATTTCTTTTATGAATTACGTATGATTGTAAAGCTCTTTTCCTCTTCTTTCATTTGATACATAACTTATTATGAATTGTTCACGCATTATTGAACTAAAACAATGGATATTGGTGCTACCAAAATTTCAGTTGCACGCACAAATTCAATCTTTGAGTGCATTTTCATGGTAGTAAATGTAGTTATTTTTAAGAAATAAAATCATGACATTAATATTCAGTATTTCTTCTTTTATCTGACACCTCAGGCGTGAAAAATGAATAACGTATGCCGGAAAACAAGTAAAATTAAAACATGCCTGTTTTAGCGTGATTTTTAGAATGAACACATTTTGAGCATTTTGGAGGCAAGCTTAACAATAGGTTCACCCACAGCTGACTTCACACAATATCTTGCTCGAGGCACAACAATAGGCCCCGAGTCTTGTTCGCGAGGTGATTTCTTGGTTGCTGGCTACCAAATCCAGAAAGCAGGGTTAGCGAATGCATTTTGGAACATTTCTGAAAACAAGCATCTTGTCAAATTGTCTTTCTCACTCATGCATAGCTCATTTTTGACAAATGTGGTATCATGTAAAAGTAGATAAAATAAGCTGTTTAATTATGTCCTTCAATATCGAAGATATTCTTAATGCATTTAAGCATGACAGTTTGAATTTCAAATTTGTTCGTGCAAATGATTTTATA
>JZLH01S0617499.1:1777-16006 GCA_001188425.1 Eucidaris tribuloides
CGTTTATTTGAGGAGGTGTGGGTGGCTGGGGGACGTGAAAATGGAGGTAATGCGTTGATTTGTTTTGGAGGTTGGTCAGGGGAAAAATTCGATTGATGATGAAATTTTATTTGATTTGTTTTGTTTCGTATTTTAATACATACTACAATAACCAAAATACATTCATTTCAGAATACAATTAAAACAATATACATATAAATGGGTTGTCAAACCGAATTCCAGTACGTAAAATATGTTAGAACGTACATGTACATGCAATGAATAAGTATGAATTATACGGAGTCTCAGCTTGCAATGTACACAAAACTATATAGGGAAATTATCATTGCGATTGCTATTGTATAGTTTGTGCATTGAACATCGTTGATAAAATAAAAAATAAAATAAAAATATGATAAATAACTAAAATGATAAAACCTGCACAAAATAGTAGATTGACAACCAAGGCCTACATATGTTCAAGGTACCAGCTGTTCATCCGTGGAAGCTTTCCAATATGTATTATTTACGATAGCTATGAATAATAAAAATCCAATCCTTTTAAATTAAAACAATAGCATGCAAACAGACAGACAAGCAGAGATGCATGGGGTGGTTTACATCTATATTTCAACGTTTTCAACAATATGATACTAAATCAAACAATGTACAGGTAGAATATGCAAAATATTTAAAGACTCACTGTCAGGCAAATTCAACTATAGAGAGGAACAACAATTAGTCTTAAAGACACTGTCTGTCTATAGTGTAAGTCCCATTAAAAGAGAATGTCAAATTTTCATATCTGAACCATATGATAGTGTTGAATAGAAAAAAAAACACATTGCAACACAAACTTCAGAGCACATAATGTTATGTACATACTATTATAGATGTCGGCACATGAGTTAATGTCCTGAAAGTTCGATAACCGGGGTGGGGCGGAATGGCCGCTCATTAACTTTCACTTTTTATGAGCACTTAATTATCGTTTCGAAATGCACTTTTGCAAGGCTTTCCTGGGGCCCGTTGCATAAAACTTTAACCGGAGAAATTTCTGTGGTTAAATTCGAAAAGTCCGGTTAGCGTGATTTTACCATGCATTTTCCCATAGGACAAAAACTCTGGTTAAAACAACCGGAGTTTTTCTCCGGTTAAAGTTTTATGCAACGGGCCCCTGGTAAGTAGCATGTAGGGTCACATAGTTCAGATTTCTTTAAACTGGAAACACTGCTATACGATAACTTTTAAAATAAAGGCACGCTGTACCATAGTGCGTTGACCGTAAAAGGAGAACAAGCGATTTGCGAAGCAGTGGTGCCTCCATTAATTTCATGATTTGATTTCAAGAGGGCGCTAATCAATTTTGTCTCGACAGCGGACAATGATATTTGGAATCTCCAGGACCCATCTGCGTGGAAATCGTTTTCTAAATCTGCACCCAAATTTCGACACCGTTTGATTGGTCTTACGTGCCTGAAAAATCAGGGAAAGGCAACAAACTCTATGTTAAAATTTAGCTTTTATTGTATATGTTTTGATGAATTAACAAGAGAAGAAGCCGGCCCTTTAAACACTTGACACTTAATTTGACATGTATGCTTTCGGATGATAGCCGTTAAAATCGTTTTTGCCTCGTGTACGCTTTCTTTCACATCATGTCACAATCAATCTATATCCTAATATATCATCAACGAAACAACGGTATTGTAATAATTGATGTTTTCTCCAATTTTTTGAGTCCCATAAAACTTTGTGAGTCAGTGTCTGCCCAGCAATATAGGATCTGATTTCGTTCTAACGAACATTGCACCCGCGTTCTTCACGCGCGTATTATATAGATTGACGTTTCAGGGACCAATCAGAGTCACGGAACGCCGCGTCTTAAATGGGGCGTGTACACTGATATGTTAATAGTCTGGAATTGCAGGAAGCTCGTACTAGACGCTGCCGAGAGGTCGATATAATGCGAACTTAATCCCTCATCCAGTCATCTGCAATCAGATATTATAAGTAAGGTCTAACCTACCCCTAAGTTTGATGTTCGAGTAGATTGAGGATTTTTTGAAGGGTTGTTGAAATAGTGTTGAAATCTACTTGACAAGCCCCACTGACACATGTAGGCCTAAAAGGATTTTTACATGAGATGTTCTCCATGAGTAGTTCTAATAACAATGAACTAACTCATAGAAGACAAACAAACAAATAAAAAAAAAAAACAAACAAAAAAAACAATATGGGTCAGGGGACTTAACGGGTATGAGTTTTAGAACCCAATGTAAGATAGAGTTCAGGATTTGCACGTCAAAAACGGCAAAATTAATGAAATCAGCTAAAATCATTCACAATTTGAAGATTAGTATAAACACATCTCATGTGTAGTTTTGGTGAATTTGCAAAGTGACGTTCACGTGCACGGGCCGTTCCGTTAGTTCCAAATTTGCCCGATCGGCCTTTAGCCGAAGGTCACGCAAAGTTCAGCTGGACCATGCATATTAGAGTACGTAGCCAACCACTGTACTGCAGCGCTGAGCTGGTCATGCAAACGTACACATAACCGTGTTCTACAATTTGCGTAAAATTTAAACTTACGGAAAGAACAAAGCATATAATTATAAGTTTTTCTCATAAAACAAAAAAATTCATGACGTATGAATCTCAAACTTTCAACACACCATTTGTAAGTACTGAAGTAAGTGATGGACTTGCAAATCCTGAAATCTGTCTTTAGGAGAGTAACAAACAAAACCATAATCGTAAAAGAAGGTCATCCTTGCCAAAAAAAAATTAAAGGGGCCCCTTACTATGAAGATATCTACAATTTTCTAGAACAGCATTACTAAACACTTTTATTCATATATGCGATGTTTATTCATACACGCTTATATTTCGTTTTTTTTTTTGAAAAGTTAGAGAATTCCGATTGAAATATTGGAATATTGATGCATATACAATTAGGCATGTTGTCTTTTGCGCTTTTTGCACAATCAAACACTCCTCACGAGGGGGAACAGGTTTGCTCGTTCGTTAATTTTAACTTGATACAAAATTCCCAGCTCGGAAGTTAAAAATGTCAATAATATTCACCAAAGCATGAAAGTTAGACGGTGGAAGATTTGCATTCATTTTATTATCTGAGATTAACCATTTGCTGGTAAAAGGGCGATGACATAATCTAAGCGTGTAATTACTTGAAAACCGTAACTTATTTTACATAAAATCAAAGTATGCTGATCACTTAAGATCCTCTTATCGGTCTGAAGTAAAAATGTATCATTAGGCATTTTCACATCAGCCCGATGAAAATCCAAGCTCGAGATTTTTTCGCGATCACCAAATAGCGCGCTAATTTGTTTCCTTTTTACATCAGCCCGATCGAACTAATTTGATAGTTGAGCATGCGCAGACAGTGCGCCTTCAAAATATTAACCAGCGTGATTGATCTCGCAATTTGCAGGCTGCTGCCAAATTCTGGTAGATTTTTAGGGCCAAGACCAGCAGCCAGTAGCCATGTATGCCCATGCAGTCGGTGTTGGGTGTGGGACAATCTTGCTGACTTCTTCTGAATTTGTTTTGTTTTGCATTACCCTCAGAAATTAAGAGGTTGACCAAGCCCAGGCAAAAGAGACGACACCAAAGAATCGTAAAAGATTTCATCGAATTGAAGAGAAGGAACATACACATTTTTCCGTATTTTTCCTGCTCATTATCAAGGTGTTCTCGCAGTTTCCAGCAGGAGAACAGTGATATCCTCTGATTCCCCGTCTAGGGTCTGATCTGGCGTGGGCGGAAGGGGGTGGAAGCAATGTATACATTTCCGTTGGGTCACACACGCTTGACTTGATGGGATGTATCGCGCTAATTTCCTGAAGCGAATTCACATTATCAAATAGCGCGCTAATTCGCAAATTATCGCGCTGGTTTGAAAATTTCCCGAGTTTTACTCGAGAAATTTTCTCGATCAGAGCTTTCAAATTAGCGAGCTAATTTGAATTCACATTATCAAATAGCGCGCTATTTTACGATCGCGTTAATTTCCAAAATCTGAAATAGCGCGCTATTTTGAAACATCGGGCTGATGTGAAAACGCCTATTATCCAATAGTTTTCAAGTCTAGAGCAGATTACTTTTATCACCCTTCTGCTTTATGATAACATGGACGTTTATCAGCCGAGCTATACGAACTGTATATTACATGTCTAATTGTAACCATGCGTGCACACGAAAACACGGATTTGGGGAAGTGTTTAAAAGCCGCAATACGCGGATCCGCGCGGATCATCGATAACACATGAAAATACCCAATTGGAGGGAATTAGAGAGCATTTTCCTTTTTCCCTTTTTCTTGTTTGGATGAATCTGCGTTTTGGGGTATACCTAGAAAAAAAAATCCTTGCTTTTGACGCTTTGTTCGTGCAAATCTGCGTTTAGGGCTGCTTTGACAACTTGTTGAAATCCTGGCTTTAGGCTATTTTTGAAAGTCAATCTACCCACATGGATACAACATTTATACATTGGTGGCCCCCTGGGACATGTCTGTAATTCCAGAAATCGTAAAATTGCAGATCATGTGAGCCGATATGCACACGACTGTAATTCGAGAAACCGTAAAATTGCAATTTGACGGTACAGTATCGATCAACCCTTCAAGGAAGTTAAACCACCAGCGAATCCATCAACATCATTTACACTGGTTTATTTCCTCCCTTTCAGGTCGTTGACATGATTGTGAGGGGTCAAAATGCCTCAAGAACTAAATAGGTTGAAACATATACCAATGTATACACAACAAGCGATCATTTACCAGTAATGAATTAATATGGTGCCCCGATAGAAATTAATCCCATATTGACTCAGTGGCGTTTCTAGGAAATACAGCGCCCGGGGCAAGTGCAAAAATTGCGCCCCTTCCAAAATCTTAAACAGGGGGCAAGCGCTGAAATCGCGCCCCTTCCGGCAGCTGCTACCTTGGAATAGTGTCGAAATCGCGCCCTTTCCAAATTCTTCTTTTGCTGGTAGCTTCTAAGGATGTTCGTGAAATTAATATTTCAATGTTTTTCTCCCCCGTTTTCTTCCCGTTTCTTCCTCTTTAATTTATTTTCCTTGTTTTTCTTCTAAACTTTTTGGCCTTTTTTGCGCCCCCCTAAGTGCGCCCGGGGGCACGTAGCCCCTTGCCCCCCGCTTAGATACGCCACTGTATTGACTGAGCTGCACAACAAATTCGCATGTCACAATCATAGCAGAAGCTTTGAATTTGATTATAGGGTAGTTTTATGTCAAAGTGAGGATTTCGTCCAATTCTACTATTTGTCTTTAACTCTTGACGTGCTAAGCATTGTTGCACAGTGATAGACTTTTTTGGGGTGGGATGTAGAGTCAACTTCAAACAATAATAACTTTCCACACATGCACAATGGAAAAAGAATGTGTACAAAGTGGTAATTCGAAATATACGCTTTCTAACAGTGTAAATTACAATGAAATTTGTTAATCTGTTAATCTGCTGTTAATCTGAAATCAGGTCATATCCACTAGTGTGTAGAAAGTGTCCATGTTTTCCATGTCACAAAAACTGTGATGAAACATGTGAAATACCTAATAAACCTAATAAACGCCACCTGACTTTTATGTCAAAACCCAATATATCCACTCAGCCAATCAGCGTGCATATCATTCCCAACATGGCGGCGCCCTTAAAACTCTACAAACCCACAGTGACCCAAGGTAGGCCAAAAGTATGATAGCATTCTTTCAAAAATTCACCATAACCTGGGATTTGGTGATTTTGAAAAAAAACATGGTTTCATGGCAAAACCCAATATATCCACATGGTTTTATGGCAAAACCCAATAAACACCACATGACTTTTATGTCAAACCCGATATATCCACTCGGCCAATCAGCGTGCATATCATACCCAACATGGCGGCCCCCTGAAACTCTACAGTTGCAAAGTGACCTTTGGCAGGCCAGGCGCGCGATAGCATGCAGTCCACGGGAAAAAACATTGATTAGATGCTCCGTTTCCCCTTCTTGATCGGAATTCAATATGCATGGCATTTTGCAAAGAAACGATTCATGAATATATGGCATTTTGCCATAAAACTGCAATTAAAGCAATTAATTTTGGTAAAATGTCATATTATGTAGGTTTATTTAACTTTGCCACCGTAATGGTATCATTACATACGAGCATTTAACACGTTTAACCTAAGTTGAGTTTTTTTTTACCATGCTCTATATTTGCACAGTAAAAAATGTCTTATCTCAGTTTGCATAAAATGGATATATTGGGTTTTGCTATGAAACTCTTCAAAGGTAAACGTATTGTTGTTGTTTTTTTTAGCATAATGAGTTGTCTTCCTTTACAATTGCATAGGTTGATAACAAATTAGATTGTCAACACATCTTCAAATATCCCTATTTGTGGTACACAAAAATAACCTGTCATTGAAAATCGTTATCAAGAAACTACTTAAAGGCACTGTATAACAATGTTTCCAGTTTAAAAAATCTGAGCTACATGATTCCCCATGCTACTAGTGTCTTTGATACAATCTAAAAATGAAGCCCTGAAAAAATTGCAGTGTAAAACAATCATTAAGTGCTTTAAAAAAGTGAAAATCAGTGAGAGACCATTCCTGCAGCTTTTCTCCATAGACTGCTGTGTTGCAGAATTTCCTATCGCCCGATATAAAATTAATGTGCCAATTTGTATCTACACATATTGTACTAGTGATAGCATAGCTGTCAAAGCTTTTGTGTTCTAATGTGTTTATTTGTCCATTCAAACACTGTCAGATATGTCAGATAGCAAAGTTCGACAATTTTTTAAACGGGTCTTCCACAGTGTTATATAGTGTCTTTAAATGGCATCTTGTATGAACATATTACACAAATTCTTCCTGTTCGTGGTTGAAGGGGCGGTGATAGTGATTTTTTTTTTTAGAAACCAATACTGGGATGTTTGATATACTTCAAATTATCAATATATTTCAAAATAAAAATTTTCGCAATCCAGTTATTTCGTTCAAGTTTGGCCCTCTAATTACACTGTTCAGAAGCTTCTAATTTTGATAATGTACAAATCCAGACGAGGGGCACATGTTTTATGAATAATATCATGATCAACTCATGCATCTACAGCACGTTGTTGTTCATAATCTCTCTGAAACTATCAGTTGGTAAAATTCATTTGTAGTTCTTAGTTTTGAAGTGTTTTGGTTGATACCTCACATGGACCCACCATACGGCATCATCCCATAGTTGCTCCTGTGTACTGATGTTATACAGTAACTCGTATAACGCATAAAATGGCTCATAACAACACTGAGACTGGATATATGCCAGTCACGTTTTGGTCGAGGCTTTTCACGTTCAAAAGTTTATTTTAGAAATGTTTTATGTAAACAAATGATTATCGTTCTCTTGTTTATTTTAGTGTGGGCGATTAACAAACAACAAACAAAAAAGTCCAACTACTACCATCCTTGCATGATGAATAGAATATTATGAACAGTAAATGATAATAGCAGTGGAACATATTCATATCGTCATGTGCTTGGAATAAAAAATAACCTTATGTTAAAGTTTAGTTTTGGAAGCTGAAGAAAATGTGTGTGTCTGTGTGTGTATGTGAGTGTGTATGTGTGTGTTAGTGTGTATGCATGTATGTGTGCATGTGTATTTGTGTGTTGTTGTTGTGGTTGTTGTTAGATAGATCTATAATATTTTGATGCCCTGAAAATCACACGCTCTAAAGCGTTTCATTTTTTTCATTAACGAAAAACAAAATCCAACCGTTTTGCCATCACATTGTGTACATTCATTGATATCTGCACTCTGATAACTAAAATATCACATCATTTTTTTTACAGGAGTGACAGTAATATACTCTGTGAAAGATTGATGAAAAAGATTTTTGTTCGACCAAAACTTCACTTTGTCCACGCTGACTACGAAATGAGTCAGTGGAGGAAATAGATTGAACGAGGGAGTTTAGAGTACAAGTAAACTGTCATGACGCTAATGATCTTATGCTTTTCTTTTTCGAGTGTCATAACATTAACAAACATTATTGTTTTACTGAACTAAGACAGTGACGAATGTTTCATGGACATTATCAAACTTTTCAGCAGATGAAGCAGGTATATATAATCATGCCCAGCGAGACAAACACATATGAACGAAAAATGAACGATTGGGTTATATGACAGACAAGCAAATTTTCGTCTTGTCCTGTTCGTCACTGGCCGTAAAAAAAGCCGGTGGTAGGAAACACAAGAAGTTGTCATATGCAAGTAACACTTTTGATTTGACCTAATCGAGAAATGTAACAGCAAGAAAGTTATCTCTTCACACAAATCCTGTTATGATTCACCTTTTCTTGGCGTCTTAAAGGGAAAAAGCATTATTCCAGAGGTCCTCAATTTGGGATGAACTACTCTTGAATCTAGTTCATTGGTCATATGCTCATTAATTTTCAAACAATCGTCATCTGCACTCGTTGTATAACAGGCGAATTTGTTGTATAGTTTTGCATAGGATCAATTTCTATCAGGGCACGAGGTTAATTCAATACGTTACTGAATATGCATCTCATACATGCATGATTTGCCAGATAGCTTTCAAGTTGAGCTCTCCAGTTTTTCCAAATTCTTTCGATTCTAAGCTTTGTAGAAAATAATAGCCACCTATTTAATAGAGAAGTCAAGATCCGAGCCAAAATGCGGAAGCAATGAAGAAATAAAAGATGCATACTGCACAGGCGTATGTTGAATATACGAACCAGCTTATTCAACCAGCTGATTATGGGGTTTCATTACAATAATTTTGTTTTTCTTCCGGTGTATATGTCAAAGGTATTGGCTAACATCTTTACCACTTTATAAAAAGATCAATGAGCCGCATGATTCCCATGCTACAGGTCTTTGATGAAGCCCTGAAAAATTGTATTTCAAAATGATTATTTAGTGCTTTAAAAAAGTGAAAATCGTAAGTTGACCAGATTCACTTGCCCATTTCCTCCCATAGACTTACTGTGTGTACACCTAGGTTAATAAAACTCGCCCCGAGTTTGATTGTTTATTCATGTATAACTTGCCATTGGCAGTGTAACTTTCCAAACTTTTGTATTCTAGGGTGTTTATTTGTCCATTTGAACACTACTATGTAGCTCAGATATCAAAGTTTGACAATTTTTTAAAGTGAAGCTCCACAATGTTAGCCTATCACTTTAACCAACGAAGTAAAGAATGAAGTGGGTACCATCATAATCCGTATTAATGTGGTAACATGTTTTAGGGAACGATAAAAAAAAACATTTTTGTATGCTTCTTTCATTCCTTCAGTGCTGGGTATGAATTATAAGGGTCCCATTACATAAGATTCTGCATAGCAAAACAAAAGGCAAAAATTAGATACAAATAAGCTAACAACCAATCAGAATTGATGATTTCAGATAACAGAAACAATAAAAAACTAATGGAACACACCATATCAGACATTGGATGAATTTCATAAGCGTACGCTGGGGGAGGGGGGGGGGGTGTAGCGGGTGTTATAGGTGATCAACAACCCGTTTAGAAAGGGGGGCTGTTTAATATTTTTGGCGGGAAAAAAATTTGTTGGACCTCGAGATGTGGATTGATAACTTTTTCTTTCACTATCATCCCCCCTCCCCCTCCCCCACCCCCCCACCCCCCCGGCCCCCCTCGCCTGGAGCGACTTTTCGGCGGCTTTGTTGGGACCGGGAAAAAATGTTTAGGACCCTATATGCCCGCGGATGAAACACTCTACCTTGTGCAAAATCCTGCCTTACGTCTACGGATGCTTTCAGTAGCTTATTGACAGAAATCAGTTACAAGTATGCTAAACATCCCGGTTACAAGGTATGCTTAACACACAATTGGAATTGAAGATTTCAGTAGCTTATAACCATGTCCATGTTGTAACGAAAACTGTAATTGTCATCATGAAGCATTAAAAATGGTTGATAATTTATTGTCAATCGTTATTATTCTTGTCATGTGTGTTATCACTTCCCATTATCATCATATATGTCATGAAATGCGACAATTACAATCACTCTCTTGAAAGTGGGGTCTACAAAACAGCCCAAGGACTTTTTTGACAAGTCTGTACCGGCATATCCATAATGTGACTTAACGGCCGAGATCAGTATACAACCAGCAAAAAGAGCAATAGTATACAGTTTCATCAATCAAAATATCTTGCATAATAGGAGATCTAAAATTCTTTAAAGGAGGTCCTCCTTTAAAGAATTCTAGATCGGCTGGCTATGTGCAATTATTTTTTGATTGATGATTTTTTGGAATCCAGATGAGCTTTTAACACCTTTAACAAATGCATTTAAATCGAAAAAATAAATAATTGTGATTATCTAAAATCGTTATCAGATAATTACTTTTAATTAAGGAATTTGAAAGTTTCGAAAACTTTCTTTAAAAAGTTGATGCAAGGAACAGTTCGTGTGACGTCACGGTCACATAATTCTTCATTACTTTTGCACACTTTTTTTTTACACGTTTCCCCCTTCCTATAAAAAAAAATCGTTAAAAGAGGGAATTTATCTTTGTTGTCACATTCACCAATCAAAGAGGCAGTGGCGTATCTAGCGGGGGGCAAGGGGGGCAAGTGCCCCGGGCGCCACTTTCAGGGGGGCGCAGAAAGGCAAATGTTAGAAGAAAAACAAGGAAAATGAAGAAAAAAGGGAATGAAAATAGTAGAAAAATGGGAGAAAAAAGAGATTGAATAATTAATTTCATGAATAACTTCAGAAGTTACCGCCAAAAAAAGTTGGAAAGGGCGCGATTTCGACACTGGCCAAAGCTGAAGCTGCTGGAAGGGGCGCGGTTTTTAGTGCTTGCCCCCTGTTTCAGATGTCGGGAGAGGCGCAATTTTAGCACTTGCCCCGGGCGCTGCATTTCCTAGATACGCCACTGCAAAGAGGGATGGTGATTTTGTTTTAATGTTTTGTTTTTCACCAAGGACAAGTAAATATTCGAGTTTATTAACATATTCAAATTCTATGTATTTTTGTTAACAAAGCTTGTCCCTAAAACGTAAGAGCTTGACCAAGACTTGCATGATTTAGCAATAATTAATTTCAGGTATGCAAGTAGGATTCCTCGTATCAAAGTTGATTTAAAAAAACAACAACAGATAAATGGATAGCTCGTTTCTTTCGACAATGAGTGTACGATATTATTGTTCTGCCAATTGTGCACATAGTGAATGACCTAAATATTAAAACCCTAATAATGGTCTAATATTTCATCTGATTTTGATTAAACCTTTACTCTGCTGTATGTTAATTCGATTACACTGCATTTTATTAGGAAATCGCCTTAAAGACACAGGCTAAGATTGTGGAGCTTCAAATTAAAAAAAATTGTCGAACTTTGCTATCCGAGCTACAGAGAAGTGTTTGAATGGACAAATAAACACCTTAGAATACACAAATTTGAAAATGTATGCTGTCACTAGCAAGAAAGGAATGAATAAACAATAAGCACTCGAGCCGAGTATAAAATAGTCGAGATCTACACACAGTAAGTCTGTGGGAGGAAATGGGCAGGTGAATCCGGTCAACTTACGATTTTTACCTTTTTTAATGCACTAATTTATCATCTTGATACAATTTCTTCAGGGTTTCATTTTTTTTACCTTATCAAAAACACTTGGAGCATGGAGGATTATGTAGCTCACAATTTTTTAAACTGTGGTCATTGTTAGCCAGTGGCTTTAAGTGATTCTTACGTCAGGATGTCACCTTGAATCACACAATGAGGAAGAAAGGGTCTTGTATTTTTGTATTCTAAAGGGGTGGGCGCTACTTTGTTGCAATGGTCTAGGTTTCAACCCCATAAAACTTTACGAGATACGTAATCATATAAAGAGCTATAGTCATTCCACAGTTCATCAGTTGAGTTAACTTCTTCACAGGTTTCTGATTGAACAATTTTCAGTGTCTGCTAGGATTTTGGTTTCCAAGAGAATAGAAGATGACTGAAGCCGCTGCGCAAATGACGGTAAAGTGACCGTAATACCTCTAATTAAATTTTTGTTTAATTAACTTAATTATACTTTTATTAATTTATTGCATTTATTTGATGAGAAAATCTTTTATAATTTTTTATTTGAAGTATATTTTCCTTGTGTCCTTATTACCTCTACAGGGAACTATTACTCCGGTCGATCCCTTCTTCCCAGAGAAAGATGCCGAAGCTTTAAACGCAGCTATGGAAGGGCTTGGTAAGTTTCCGCGAAGAGCAGATTTATTGCTCATCATGTTTGGTTAGTCTCAACTTCATCTTTATACATTATAACAGACATTGGACAAAATGTTACTGAAGCAGAATTCATCTTCTACTTTTCCCGATCTTTGTTTTTTTTTCCTATTTACTTCTTCTTCCTTTATTAATCAGCCTAGTTTCCTCCTTCCCAACATTTTCTCCATTTTCTCCTTCATCCGTAATCTTTCTCAATGCACTTTTCCTCTTCTTTTCTTCTTCTTCTTCTTCTTTCTTCTTCTTCTTCTTCTTCTTCTTCTTCTTCTTCTTCTTCTTCTTCTTCTTCTAAAACATATAAATGACTATGGGCCCAGGAAATCCATGTCCTGGGCGACCAATCTTTGTATAACTCGGTAGTCTATGGGGAAAACTGAAATATTCGCTCCTTCTTGTTTACTTTTTAAAATACTTAATGATTGTTTTGAACTGCATTTTTTTTCAGAGTTTTGTTTTTAGAACATGTAGCTGGCATTTATTGAACTGAAAACACTGTTAAATGATGAGTATAAGTTAAGAAGACTATTCTCCACATGAATAGGTGACACTTTTAATGTCCCCATCTTTTCAGGTACGGACGAAGATGCCATCAGTAAAATTCTCACCAAGCGTTCCAATAAGCAACGTCAGGGCATTGCAGCTGCATTCAAAGAGAAGTTTAAAACAGTGAGTCATACTTAAAATTTGTTATCTTGTGGAGCTTCAAATTGAAAAATTGTCAAACTTTGCTATCTGAGCTACAAATAGTGTTTGAATGAACAAATAAACACACTAGAATACAAAAGTTTGGAAATTTATGCTGCCACTGGCAAGATATGAATGGATAAACAATTAGTCCTCGGGGCGGGTAAACGATAGCCCAGTAAGTCCATCGTAGGAAATGGGCAGGTGAATCCGGTCAACTTATGATTTTCACATCTTCAAAGCACTAAATAATCATTTTGAAATTCAATTTTTTTCAGGGCTTAATTTTTAGACCTGATCAAAAACACTTGGAGCATGGAGGATTATGTAGCTCACATTTTTTTAACTGTGGTAAATGTTAGCCAGTGGCTTTAAATACCCTTTCATTGATGAATTTTCCCGAAAATCAAACAAAATTAATCTTAATATCAACAAAGTCTATTGTGATACGCGGACAGGCTCACATCTGAAAAAAAAAACTCATCCTAAGGACGTCTCCCCCACAAGACAACACCCCAGAGGACAACTCACCCTGAGAATAACTCCCCCACCCCTACCCCCGAGGACAACTCCAACTCTTCCGAGGTCAAATCAGACTTTTTAGACTGGAGACGTTGTTGAACTCGGCCGGGGGAGTTGCCCTCTTGGGCATTCCTCTAGCTCTGAGTGAGTTACCCTCTGGGTGCATGAGTGGTCCTTCGAGGACTTGTCCTCTGGGGATCCGTCCTCCGGGGGAGTTGTCCTCTGCGAAATTGTCCTCTGGGGGAGTTGTCGTCAGTGGATTTGTTCTTTGGGGAATAGTCCTCTGGAGGAGTTGTCCTCAGAGGATTTGTCCTTCGGGGAGTTGTCCTCTGCGAAGTTGTCCTCTGGGGGAGTTATCCTCAGAGGATTTGTCCTTCGGGGAGTTGTCCTCGGGGGAAGTTGTCATCTGGAGGAGTTGCCATGTGGAAGTCATCCCCGGGGGAGTCCCTGCTTGAAAGAACACAGTGTCACACAGTGTGAAACACAATTTGAAACAAACACCGTGTGAAATTTCTTCAGTGTTAAATTCGAGCGTTTTAACATTGTGAATCATCAATTCCCAGTGTGGAACAGAACATCACTATGTGAACACTCTGTGAAAAACCTTTCCACAGTGTGAAATCTCTTAACAGTGTTAAATTCACGCGTTTTCACACAGCCGACTATGTGAACATGCTGTGAAAACACATTGGACAGTGTGTTCTTTCCATCTGGACTATAGTCCAGACCTATA
>JZLH01S0617499.1:28931-39329 GCA_001188425.1 Eucidaris tribuloides
TCAGTCTGAGCCCCCTATGGAAAAACGCCCGAGTGATATCTGACCGATTTTTTTCGAATTTTCACTGTTTCTTCATGAAATAGCAGTTCAGTAAAATCCCCCTATTTTCATTTGAACCATCCATTTCTGAAATTTATTTTTGCGGAAAACCCACTTGTCAGATACTGCACACAAACGCCAGTATCTACACTGACTTAGGGTTTCCCACTGAAAAAACGCAGAGTATCTAATTTTAAGATATTAAGCATTTTATTTTTTTTTCAAAGCGCTCGAAACTAATTTTATTACTTGTCAACCTTTATTATCAAATTTGGTGGAGTATAAATATGCTATTTCAGGACAAAAAAAAGAAAAAATTTTGTTTTCATTGTTGTTGTGTGAGTTTAGTTATGACGAAAATGTTATATACTATATTTGAAGGGAACAAGTCGAAGCAAATGCCCGGTTTCGCACATGAAATAAACGACAGTAATCTATTTATGATTAAGAAAGGTTATTTTCATTTTTTCTTTTTTTCCTTTATCATACTCTACTCCAGTCGGATATGGCTATCATTCCAGAGAAATAATATAGTCAATGTGTATTAAGAGGCGAAAAATCGAATTTTAAAAATGCCGAGCGGCGCCGCTCTACACAAGCTAGGCGCCCTCATGTTGGTAAGAGTCGCCAAACTTCATGAAAATGGTCAAAATGCACGACGTAAACGGGAATTCTTGTAAAGTATGTAATTAACACAATGTATGCCAGATGTGGTTCACCCTGTTTTGTGTTACACTGTACTTTGATTTTAGATCAATAATAGCTAAAATGGAGGGCGCCCTCCCTGTAGCCGTAAAGTCAAACTTGACGAATTATTCGAATTATTTCTTTAAGCTAAAGTTAGATAACATAGAATATATCTATCAAATTAAAATTAAGTACAAAGACCAGAAACAGACAAAGCACAATACAGAGAATGCATAATAGACATGGTTTATTACAAACATTTATAATAACATGTTTTGTGTAATTTGGCAATTTTCATGAAGTTTGGGACTATTACACAAGAAATGGAGGGCGCCCCTTGTTTTTAGAGGCGCCCTCCATGTTCTTAGGCTACTTGAATTTAAATAAAGTACAAACACCAAAAAAAAAATGAATATGTGACACACAACACCAATTACATTGTTGTTAATTACGAAGCTTCTAAGAATTATCTTCTCGTTCAGAAGTCATCTTGTAACCTTTGTTACATGTTGTATTCCACATAGTGATTAGCACTAATTGGTGGTGTTTGTCATTCTATTTTTAGGTAATTATCTGCCCTTTTATAGCATGCATTTTTATCGATGTGTCTCGTGAACGGACCTCACCTATATGAGCACCTCGGGTGCTTTTTAAGGGTTTCTAATGTATTCACACTCTTATTTCTGCCGAATCAAATTTGACTCGGAATGGAGACAGCTGGGGGCCCTACTTATTCCGAGTTAAAGTGACTGGAATTTCTCGCATCACCATGATTACTTTGACTCGAATTGATTCAATGTCAATCTTTAGTTGATGCCACACCATTCCGAATCAAATTAATTCGGAAATCCGAGTCATTTTAACTCGGAATAGAGTGGGCTCCCAGTTGACTCTGCAGGAATGAAAATGTATAATTATGTTTGTATTTTAAACGTTGAGTTCATATTCATGTATTTTATGGTGGTTAAATAAAACATTGAACATGTTGAATGGGAGTGACCTTGCAAAATTTACTGATGGCCTTATTTTAATGGTCTTCTTTTTATCCAATACTGCAGGAAATCATGGCAATCGGAGTTGCGTACAAGGAAAGTAAGTATCAAGTTTTCCTCCCCAACTTATGCTCACATAGCCATGGATGTCGGTGTTAAAATCAACACTCTTGGTGTTAAAGGCTAATGGCATGATAGGAAACACTTGAAATGCCTCAAGAATCAAATGAGTTTGAACATATACCAATGTATAGGCCCTACACTATCTGAAGTGTAAACCTTGGTTGGAAGAATTTGTCTTGAAGTTGTTTAAATAAGGAGAATCAAGCATGAACATACCAGTAATACATTTTTATGTCGTATACCAACAGAAGTTAATCACACAAAAAGCTACACAAAAACCTTGCCTGTCACGATGGATACTAATTAGGGGTCACGCTTAACTTTTTTTTAACTAGCCAGGCGGACTAGTTAACATAAATTTTGGGTAGTCCGCCAGGATTCTGTCTAGCCCGCCCCCCCAAAAATGAATATTTTTCATACTGTTTTGTGCGACATTAAAGTGATAGGCTAACATTGTGGAGCTTCAATTTAAAAAATTGTCAAACTTTGATATCTGAGATACATAGTAGTGTTCAAATGGATAAATTAACACCCTAGAATACAAAAGTTTGGAAATTTATGCTGCCACTGACAAAATATGAATGAATAAACAATTTATACTCGAGGCGAAGAAAATAGCCTAGATCTACACACAGTAACTCCATGGGAGGAAATGGGCATGTGAATCCGGTCAACTTACGATTTTCACTTTTTTAAAGCACTAAATAATCATTTTGAAATACAATTGTTTCAGGGCTTCATTTTTAGACCTTATCAAAGACACTTGGAGCATGGAGGATTATGTAGCTCACATGTTTTTAACTGTGGTAAATGTTAGCCAGTGGCTTTAAAGAAATATTTTGGCTAGCCATGCGGACTAGTTAATTTAGATTTTGGCTAGTCCGCCATGTTTTTGTGCTAGCCATTGGTTAGCGGGCTACTGTTAACTGTGAACACTGCTAATGGTAGTTCTTTCAAAATTTATCAATATTTGGCCACAAATGTTCATAGGAGAATCTTTACATCGTTTACTTGAGTCTAGAATAGTTTTCCCTCAAGTTGAGGACTCCTTCCAATCATGTCATCTACCTGTAATAGAGGACAACACCCTCTGGTGTTAAAAATGCACCCAGGAGTTCGACCCTTACACTAACGGTTGTGAAAAATAATTCCCCTTCTGAAAAATAACAATGTGTTTTATACACAAATAAATCAAAGGTAAATTACATGATTGGGGGTAGTCCTCAACTTGGGCTGAAACTACTCTGGAATCAAGTAAACTATGCAAGGATTCTCCTGTAAAAATTTTGTAGTCAAACGTTGACTCATTCTAATATAACTTATGCCAATATCCCTCCTGGCAGGCAAACCTGCTGTGTGGCTCTCTATGGGTCCTATTTTTATCGTGCCCCGATAAAATTAAAATACCAGTAATTATGTTCATGCTTGATTCTCCGTAAGTAAACAAATTAGAGACAAATCCTACCAGCTGGGAGATCCACTCCAGCTAGTGTTTAGTTGGTATGCATTTCAACTCATTTGGTTGTTGAGGTATTTTTAAGTGTTCCCAATCATGTCATTAACCTTTAACACTGGTTTTGAATTCATGCGTTTACCGTATTAAAATTCTAACACCGAAGTTTTTACTGTTTAAAGGTATAGGGAATCTCATTTGCAACCTTCCAATAACACAACAAAACATTATTCATACACTCACGCTATTTATATACAATTTGCCTGTGAAATATAAAAGATAAAAAAAAAATCTAGATTTTGAAATTGCGAAAAAAAAACAATAGTAGTGTAGTGTACGTTCTAGGGCACACTGTTCTAAATCTCACTGAGGCCAACAGGCTGATTACAATACTTGTGTAATACTAAACGATTATGCTGGCATGTGTCAGGCACGTACTGAAAAGAATACAAGGTCATCTACGTGTACTGCACTGCGGCAGTGTCCAAGGAGGTAAACAGGAACCTCCATGCACTGTGTGAAAATAGACTAGCACTGGCTGGTAGAATTTTTGTCACTATAGTGACAAATATCGAATCGAAGTCACTAAAACTGCGTTTCTAGCTCCTACACTTTGCTGAAGACTCTTAAAGTGATAGGCTAACATTGTGGAGCTTCAATTTAAAGATCATCAAACTTTGATATATGAGCTACATAGTAGTGTTCAAAATTAATGTACAAATAAACACCCTAAAATATAAAAGTTTGGAAAGTAAAAATAGCCTTGGTGTACACACAGTAAGTCTATAGGAGGAAATGGGCAGGTGGATCCGGTCAACTTACGATTTTCACTTTTTTTAAAGCACTAAATAATCATTTTGAAATACAATTTTTTTCAGGGTGTCATTTTTAGACCTTATCAAAGACACTGATAGCATGGGGAATCATGTAGCTCAGTTTATTTTAACGGTGGTAAATGTTAGCCAATACCTTTAAATTACCTCGTTGTTTACTATATCTTTTTGTGTGTTTTTGTGTGTGAATTCTCAACAATTCACAGAAGAAAAAAACGTTACATTCGTTTGGAAAAATAAAAAAATATTATATCAAAACAAATGAAAAATACAACTATGTTGTTAAGACTTGTAGTTCAATCAAGTATTACATTCAAGCGCTCCGAAGTTATAGAGGTCTGCTTGTTCTGTTGAAAAAAAAAATCCGCCGTGTTGATGTATGGTAGCAAGACAAAATAATAATAATTTTCTGCTAAGCTTTCTTTAACCCTATTTTAACTGGGCTATTTCAGACCAGGTTTTTACTGGGGGGGGGGGGGTTCAATTTGACCCCCCCCGTCGACGATCTCGGCCGCCGATCGCGCGATCGCCGCGAAATTTGCATGCGCATAGAGCCGGATGTCACTCGCACGCTTATAGTGAAATTTGCCAAAAATTATTTTTTTTCTATTTTTAAGTATTAATTATGGCAAATAAGTTATAATTTTTTGATTTTCGGCCTATAACTCTTTATTGAGCTAGTAGATGCTAATTTTTGGTGAAATATTAATTTTGACATTTCTGAACATTATCTTCGGTTCAAAACATTTGGCCAATTGTGAATTAATTTGTTATGTATTCATTGTTTTGTATTTTATATGTACTTTGCTATGTTTTTTCGACTTTGTTTCTAATTGTTTTTTGATGAAAATTTGTTGGTTGACACTTTTGGCCAATCGTAAACAGCATAAAATTAATTCATTTAACCAGTACAAGGCAAAATTAATCATCATCATTTATGATTGTATGGGCTGAAACAATTTCCATTGATTGTAGAGCGAAATCTACTGTTTTAGAGTAATTTGGTTGACTGGGGGCTGTACACAGTCCGCAGGCGTCGTAAGCGGTATGTCAATTTTCGCGAAAATGGTCTCCAAGATGGCGCAAGACTTGAAAGTAAGAGTCGGGCGGCGCCGCGGGAAAATTTGCAAGCGGCGGTCATGGTCTGGAAATTCGTCGAGGGGGGGGGGTGCAAATTGATACGCCCAGTTAAATAGGCGTTAAGTAATGGAATACAATCATTATCATCAGTCTGTATTTCGGCAACTAAATGGAACCCTTTCCTTTCTTTAGATGTAAGTTAATGAAGATGACGACCATCAAACAAGTTTCCATGATCAAAGTTTTTGTAATCTGTTCTCTTTGCTAGCTTTCGGGACTGAAATGGCTGCTGATATAACTGCTGCAGCGGAAGGGCCATTCAAAGAAATCCTCATATCCATTGTGACAGTGAGTCGATTGTATTTACGTTAGTTAGATCGGTTGATTGATTAATAAATGATTGCTTAGCTGATTGATTGATCGATCGATTGATTGATTGCTTGATTAATTGGTTGATTGATTGATTGATTGATTGATGGATGGATGGATGGATGGATGAATGGATGAATTGGTTAGTGGATTGACGAATTGGTTAGTGGATTGATGAATTCCTTGATTGTGTGTTTGGTTTTCGGTTGGTTGACTGAGTGGTTGATGGATTGATTGATTGATTGATTGATTGATTGATTGATTGATTGATTGATTGATTGATTGATTGATTCGTCGAAAGCTTTTTTTTCTAGTATATTTGTAGTTTCTTGTTTACTTATTCATTTCTGTATTTATTTATTTATTTATTTATTTATGTATTTATTTATTTATGTATTTATGTATTTATGTATGTATTTATTTATTTATTTATATTCATTTATAAATTACTTTATTTATTTATTCATTTATTTATTTATTTTATTTACATTCATCAATGTTTCCGAATACGCCGTAAAACGGTGACTCTATGGATATAACTTTCTGTTTCAGCACGAGTTTGTAGAATGTTTACCTTTCATGTCATACTATTAATTTTTTTTCTTTTATCTTACAGGGTAATCGTGATGACTCTGTTACACCCGACCAGTCATTCGTCGAGAAAGATGCCAAATTCTTTCAACTGGTGAGTCTTTCGATGTAATCGATTTTTCATTTGTCTCTCTCTGTAGTTTTAGATTCGCAATCTTCGACGTATCATAATTTAACAAACAATGTCAGAAAATTACGAACCCAGGTCTTCGAACCCGTCCGTCTCACAAGCTATCACGTCATATGCGTACGCACACGGGTTTCCGAAACCTGGGTTTTAAAAACATCAAACATTTTTTGCTGACATGTTTGTTAAATTATAGATCTGCCATTGCTGATCTCAAAATCACAGAGCAGAGACAATAAAAATCTCATTATTCATCGATTATTTTCACCTCTCTGAATAATCCTTTTCATTTAATAATCATGGTGAGTCTTTGTCTGAAGTTAAAGTTTAAGTTCAAGTATCCAATCCCTACAACCTCACTTTAAACAACCAAAAGCTGAATTCATAGGTGTAATCTACGCCTTCAAAAATAATTAATATCCCTCAAAATGACATGGTTCTACCACGAGGTAGCAGCAGCAGAAGCAGTAGCAGTAGAAGTAGAAGTAGTATAGTAGTAGTAGAAGTAGTAGTAGTAGTAGTAGCAGTAGAAGTAGTAATGGTAGTAGTAGTTTAGTAGTAGTAAGAGTAGTAGTTGTAGTAAAAGTAGTAATAGTAGTAGTAGTGTTAGTAGTAGTAGCAGTAGTAGTAGTAAGAGTAGTAGTTGTAGTAAAAGTAGTAATAGTAGTAGTAGTAGTAGTGGTGGTATGAATAGTAGCAGTATTAGTAGTAATAGTTGAAGTAGTTGTAGAAGTAGGCTAGTAATAGTAGTAGCAGTAGAAGTAGTAGTAGAAGTAGTAGTAGTAGTAGTAGCAGTAGAAGTAGTAATGGTAGTAGTAGTTTAGTAGTAGTAAGAGTAGTAGTTGTAGTAAAAGTAGTAATAGTAGTAATAGTAGTAGTAGCAGTAGAAGTAGTAGTAGTAGTAGTAGTAGTAGTAGTAGCAGCAGCAGCCCCGGTAGTGGCAACAGTTGAAGAAGTTGCAATAGTGTGGAGAATCACCAGAGTTGTAATACTAGTCGTGTTATTTAGATGAGCGCATCACTTTTTTTTTTTACAGTCGCTCATTTCAGCTTCCTTTTAATATCACTCTTTCAGTCGCACAATTTGGTGTAGATGGGCCAAGAGCTTCTGTAGATTCAGATTTAATTATATCTATTGAATGATAATGTATTATCATTGTGATAAGTTCACCAAAATCCGCATTACGTCATAACAGTTTCCATCTCCCATCCCCTTTTTCCATATCGTGGTTTTTCTACTCGAAATCAGTAAGTTCAATATAAGTTATTACGGACACAAACATTGTGGAGCTTCAATTTAAAGATCATCTAACTTTGATGAATGAGCTAATTGATAGTGCTTAAACGGACAAATAAATATCCTAGAATGCAAAACTTTGGAAAGTTATGGTGACGCTGACAAAATATGCATAAATGAACGTCTACAATGAATTGCCACTGTGGTCGAGTATAAAATAGCCTAGATCTGGACACGGTATTCCATGGGAGAAAATGGGTTAGGTGAATCCGGTCAACATGAGTACTCGCAGATTTTTACTTTTATAAAGCACTATATAAAATCATGTTGAAATACATTTTTTAGGGCTTCATTTTTAGACCTTATCAAAGATATTTGGAGGATTATGTATAAAATATTTCGTTTTAAACTGTGGACATTGTTAACTTGTGTCTTTAAGCAGTATTTCTGTCCATTTTACTCCTTTTCTCGCAGACTTCCCCTGATAAGTTTCAGCTACCTAACGATCAGGTTCAGGCGTTTTTCGGGAGGTCCAGCGTGGCTTTCCTGAGGGCTACCATCATGAGGACTGACCAGGTAAGGCTTTAACCCTTGACCCAGAAGGGTTTAATTTCATTTTTTTCCCATTTTCATTTATTTATTCCATTATTCATTAAAAACAAGAACATATGTACAATTTGATATTTAAATGCAAGAAAAATGAAAATGAGAAACTAAAAGTAAAGCCCTGTTGGGCCTTGTCAGATTTAGTTCCCATAGAAAAGTAACATAATAACGACATAAATACAACTACAATAACAACATAAACACAAATACAATAACAGTAACATCAACAAGTAGACATACGTAATACAATGTTTGTCTATTCTGGCTTCCAGACTTTTATTTATATTGATAAGGAAATTGATAAGGAAATCTTCTTTGACTAAGACTAGTGTCTTTATGTACCGTAAGGCAGAGTGAGTGAAAGTAGAAAAAGGCGGAGAGTGAGTTTACTCTGGGGGTAGAAAAACTTGCATGGTCAGGAACTGAGACTAATGTTTGTCTTGACCTTGCCTTCCACTATAATTACAATTGTTTTAGCCAAATACAATTATAATTATAATTACGTTATCTTTTAACACACGAGATGTTGCATTCATGAAATTATCCAGCTTTAGTGAAAAATATCTGTCAACGACATTTCTCTGCTTAGTTTTTTTTTTTTATTCTAGGTATGATTTTTATCCATTTAAGTCACTTTTATGGAAACACGTTTGATATATGTACCATAAAATAGTGATATACTTCAAAATACATGATAACAAAGTGTTGTGTTAAATCTGGTAGTTAGATATGTAATTGAAAATCACTTGGGTCAATCACACCCTAATTTCAATTAGAATCACAAGTATATCGCCGTCAAGAAAATAAATTGCAAATATGAGAATTTGATAATTTGAAAGTTTATTTCATTTTTTTCATATACAAACTTTAGATTTGTAGTAATTTAACATACAACAAAATTATTCGAAAGTGGATTAGTTAGAATTAAAGGCAGTGCGTCTGTTTTGCATGTCTAAAATTAAGTACATATGGAAGAAAATACCATTTAAAGCCCAGGTATAGTTTTGGTCGATCAGACAAAATTTTTGTCAATCTTTCATAAAGTATTCTATTGTCACCCCAGACATCAACATCATCAAACCTACTGAAAATTGTTTTAAGTGACAAATTATGATGTTTAAATTAAAGGAGCGCATCTAGCGGTATGCACATTACCTATGGGGTATCTCGGGGTCCCCCCCCCCCCGAGATTTTACATTTTAAGTAATTTCTCAAAAATGTGAAAGTTTCAGAGCGAGCAATTTTCAGGGCATTGATAGATCGTATAGGTGTATCTAACAAACATGATTGCAAAGAATTTCATTTTTTACCATTTTCTGAAACTAAATTGTGGCTTTAAGAACTATTAACAAAGATTATGAGAAACAAACGCGGTTTTAGTGGCATTCTAGTGACCGTTAAACTTTGATTTGAATTATTGTCTTGTAGAGACAAAAAAAATCCTAGCATAGAACACACACGAATGTGGCAGTTGGTTTAGGGGGCATTTTTCAAATTCTAGGTAATTATTGATCTTGATGTGCCTATGCAAAGGCCGCTAATATAATACATGATAAGTACAGTTCATGGCCTTTGCATAGGCACACGACAACATAACATAAACAGCTGTACTGGGGAAGGGGTGCAAAGGAGATTCACCGACTTTAACCCTTTAGGTGCTAACGGTGCACGGGTTCGCCCAGAGATAACCTTAATGACGTACCGTACTATTGGCGCACCGGTTCACCAGGAAGCAGTGGCGTATCTAGGAAATGCAGCGCCCGGGGCAAGTGCTAAAATTGCGCCCCTTCCAACAGTTGAAACAGGGGCGCAAGTACTGAAATCGCGCCCCTTCCAGCAGCTTCCGCCTTGGCCAGTGTCAAAATCGCGCCTTTTCCAACTTTTTTTTGGCCGGTAGCTTCAAGAGTTACTCGTGAAATTAATATTTTAATGTCTTTTTCCTCCCCCTTTCTACCAGTTTCTTCCCTTTTTCTTCATTTCCCTTGTTTTTCTTCCAAACTTTTGCCTTTTTGCGTCCCCCCTGAAAGTGGCGCCCGGGACACGTGCCCCCCGTGGCTAGCTACGCCACTGCAGGAGTGAGATTGGTATGTAGCTTTTCGCCTCGTTGGAGTCTCTCCCTGGCTTTGGATAGCAATTCACGTGCTTTCGCCACATTTTAGGGAGTTTAGAGAGTGCAGTTACACAGTTGTTAAACAGTAGGCTTAGCTACTCTTTTGTAACATTCCCAAAATGTTTAATCTGTTCTGTACGGATGTCATCCAG
>JZLH01S0617504.1:22219-35924 GCA_001188425.1 Eucidaris tribuloides
GTGTGTGTGTGTGTGTGTGTGTGTGTGTGTGTGTGTGTGTGTGTGTGTGTGTGTGTGTGTGTGTGTGTGTGTGTGTGTGTGTGTGTGTGTGTGTGTGTGTGTGTGTGTGTGTGTACATGGTGTATCTGTGTCGGGGAAAAAATCCCCCCCCCAAAAAAAAAAAAAAAATCAACACCACACTTTTCCCGCCAGCGACCAAAACGGACAAACAGGCCAAATCTTACTTAGAGGGCGCCAAATTTTCAAAAAACACTCAAATCCCCTGATTTTAAGGGCCGCCCCTTCCCATCCTGATCCCCGTGGCGCAGCCCCTGCTTCTTGTACAGAGTGTAAAAAGGCCAGAGGGTGAGGGGGTGGGGAAATGTCTGTTATGAGTTGAGACACAGATTCTAGTGTCCCTTTACGTGAATGAGTACATGACAATTTTGTGTACACAAGAGTATACCCCTTGTAATGTTAGAGAAGATTATTGCATTGATTTTTTTCCCCAAGAAGAAAACTGAATCTAAATAGAATTTTTGGCATGAAGAGTGTAAAAGTTTCACCCTAGTTTTCAAGCTGATTCTGAAAAAAACGGGTTATTTTTTTCTTTCAAAAGAGGAGATATTACGTTAACAAATGATAACTGGGGAGAGGTGAAACAACTCGAAATCTAAGTAGGAGTAAAGTTTGTCCCACCGAAATTGTAGTATAATACTGAATTCACAAAAGAAGATTACGTACAAAACGTTTTCTATCTGTGATCTGATTTTGTGGTGCAGATAATGCGGGACGGAGGTGTGTGTGTGGTGGGGTGGGGGGGGGGAGACTCCGGAGTACCGCTCTGTCTCCAGATCATGTAAATCCCCTGAGGGTCATGGGTTTTCCATGTCATAGAAGATTAAATATCTAGGGCCTATAAAAAAAAATGTTACGAAAACTAATGTGAAGCTGAGAACATAGACTAGCATTGAGGATAATCTCTACAACTACTACAACAACAATTAAATAAAGAACATACAAAACAAATTGATCAAGATTTTCTTTTAATGGAACATTTTTATTTCTCGGGAGGGAGGTTTTGTTGCCAGGGAACTCAGATCTGACTTCAGGATTAATAGTTTAATATTCAAGACACGAAACCCATGGCCCTGCAATGACACCATATAAAAAGTATTTATGTTGCGATTATATACCTATTTCATTTTTGTTTTTGCTGTCACATTCTGGATGTCAAATCGTTAATATGTATTGTGTTTGTGTCATTTGTTGTTAATGTAATGTGAGTCTAGTCTAGATATATGTACGTTAACTAGTATGATCGTCTATATACATGTACCGTATATCCATGTTGTATATATGTATTTTTGTATGTATATAATTTTTTGTACTATGTCGCACTTTGTGTAATGTTTTCACTGTTTCGTCAATATTGTATTTTTGTCTCAGCCTGCTATTATTCTGAAATTGGGACTATGGATCTGGCTTTATCACTTTATGTACACTTTTTCTTTTACCTGAGTATTAAGAAATGATTAAACAACATGAAATTTTAACTCATATGGAGTTCAACATGGAAACAATGTGAACGTTCATTCTATATGGCCGCACAGCCGCAGCCTTAGTTTAGGATTTAGAGGTTATTGTCTTTTAACATAACAAAAGTATAACATAATTGTATCAAGAATAATACTGTTTTGTAATTCAGCTTGTTATTTATTTTATTTTACTGTAATTAACACATTCTCTTTTGAAGTGTCATTGCTAAAGTTTGGCAATTGATACGAAAAGTGGCATTGGCCTAAACGCGATTTTAATTGACTGCACAAAAGGAATCAAGGAACTCTTGATTGACAAAAGTAAATTAGGTGAAATGAGATGAGAAGTAGACTGCTTTGATATATGATATCAAATACTCATACCTTTTGAGAAAATTTAATGCTTAAAATTGTTTTCTCCCGATTGTACCGTTTTCTAATAATTATACACTGTATATTCGAGCAGGGGTGGCGCCACAGTGGGAGGGGGCAGGGGCGACAAACAAATTAAAACGTGTGAAAGTGACTTTTATGAGGACAGAGTGACTTCTAACAAGATCCAGACGTGTTTTGTAAATGAACGTAAATAAAAAATACGTCAGATTTGGACAGTATTACAAAATTAATTCTTAATACGAAGTTAGCGAAAGGGGTTTGTAGAAAGTTGTATAAGAGCAGAATCAAGAAAACGATTTAGGATAAGATAGGACTGATAGGGAAAATATATAGGCTCAGGTAACAACATTAAGAGATTTAATATTGATATAAAAGATATAAATTTTCGCACACCTAACACTTTAGTTAATTCTAAAATTTACAACTTTCTGCTATTTCCAGTAGGACATACCAATAATAGCATTTACCGTATTTATAAGTACATGTAATCAAAGAAAAAAACTAAAGCAGTTTTTTTTTGATACATAATTTAATCAAGACAGTAAAGAGGACGATATTGCATCAAAACGCATCAATCTAGTTACTTCAGTGTTTTCCATGTCGGTTCAGTTCGATATATTTTGTTAGTGTATCACAAAGCTTTATCTCATTGCATTACGTAATAGTATTAATATACCGATACAGGCCTTCTGCAGTGTGAATTAGATAAAAGGTTAACCGTTAGAAAATTGCTTATAATTTTAAAAATAATCTATGGAAACATATATGTTTAGAAAGCGTGATTTATCCCAAATCATGTGGTATAATTTTCCTGTACTATGTGTTGGATGAACAAGAGGCATTGTTTGCGAGAGTACAAAACTCGATTGCGCCAAAGTATTGAATTTACTGTCGAGAGGCATTGCGTATGCTTCGTTCAGAAACGAAGTCACACAGACACACACACAAACATACGCACACACATACACACAAACATACACAAACACACACACACGCGCGCGCGCACTCACATACGGAACACACGCACACATACACAAACACATGTAAATATAAGGAACGGACACACACGCCCATGCACATATGGAACACACACACACACACTCCCACTCACTTATATGTATAGCACATACATAACAAACTTTGTCGGTAAATTTCATATTTTCCATTTTTTTAATCAATATGGATGCAATCATAATGCCCTCATCAAAGTTTGGTGCATTTAACTGCATTAACATCACAATAAATTGTTTCTCTTAAAGGACTCGGTTAGTCTGCATTTAAATGTGCAATGTGTGTGTGTGTGTGTGTGTGTGTGTGTGTGTGTGTGTGTGTGTGTGTGTGTGTGTGTGTGTGTGTGTGTGTGTGTGTGTGTGTGTGTGTGTGTGTGTGTGTGTGTGTGTGTGTGTGTGTGTGTGTGTGTGTGTGTGTGTGTGTGTGTGTGTGTGTGTGTGTGTGTGTGTGTGTTGTGTGTGTGTGTGTGTGTGTCTAATTGTATAGTTTTGATTATCCACTTGTATATTTATAAGTTTAATTATTAATTGATAATAAGTATGTAAGAAATAAGCATTGCTTTTTGTCGAATTAGATTCATTATTAGTAAAGTGTATATTATTCGTATTTTAGTTATGTAACTTCCATTAATTTCTTGTAAAGCGCTATGAAACTTGGTATTTAGTATTTAGCGCTATATAAATAACCATATTATTATTTTTATCATCATTAATATTATCATTATTATTATTATCATTATTACTATTATTATTATTATTATTATCATCATCATGTGTGCGTGACTTTGCATCTAAACAAAGTATATGCAACGCCTCTCATATCATACATTCAATTCATTCTTTCATAATACTTTGGCGCAAATCGATTTTTGCACTCTCGCAAACAATGCCTCCTGTTCATCCAAGCGTGAACACATAGTACACGAAAATGATACCATATGATTGGGGATAAATAACTCTTTCAAAATATATATAATAATTTTTCGTTCATGGCTGATTTTTTAAATTATTAGAAATTTTCTAACGGTTAAGGTTTTTTTTACTCACACTGTATAAGCAGATCCGGGGCCTCGGGGGCTTCGGACCTGCCCCTTTAAAAGCGTCAATAAGGAGCTGCTGGGAGCTCCTCAATCCTCGCCCACCCGGCATTGGAAATATTCTAGATCCCACATATTCCTGTAATTTGTTATCAAAGATTTTATCGCCAGGATAATTAATTCTCTGACCTTTGTACTACCTTCAGACCCGCGCAAAATTGATAATGACGTCAATTATTAATCCTCTTATCATCTGTGGCGTAATGAGAGAAAAAATTGTTTGGGGGCATTTGCTTATTGAAGTATTTGGGGCTAATGATGCATAATCCCATCAAAAAAGGTTTCCATTTTGATCTATTTTCATTTTCGTTCGTAATTAACTTGGTCGAAATTGCGAATTTGAAGTGAAATATTATATGATAATAATAATGAGGGGAAAGTTTGAAATCTTAGTCGCAAAAATTGACGTGTTATGAAATTGTAACGATAAGTTTTATGAATAAGCCTACTCATTATTGTTTCAATTTCATTTTGGGAGACTTCCCTAGAGCACACTTCACCACGACGTCAATGGCAGACCTAATCGTCTGTGGCTCCAAGGTGGTATGAGGTATCCCATCCCCACTCAACCCCCCCCCCAAAAAAAAAAAAAATGCCTGTGCCCCACATCATTTTGATCCAAACAAAATTTTTCCTTTTGATGGTTAGATCACGCTTCAAAATCACCATTTGCCTGAAAGAATCCATCAACTTTTTCTGACCCCACCCCCATTGAAATCCTATAGTCCCGCCACTGCTTATCGTTGATTTTCGGTACGAAGGCCGACGCGCTTTTTGTGACTCGTATTACCGAAGGCATTGACTTCTGACTCAAAGAGGAAAATGTGATAAGATGATAAGAAATTGTAATTTTAATAACGAATAATAGAACATTAAGTAAATATAAAATACCAAAATTTAATGTATCACTGATTGCAATATCTATATATATAGAGAAATCATTCAGTCGATGATGTGCACATAGGACTGTGGTTCCAACATTGAAGGGGGGACCTAAACTTTGTTCTGCGTGCCTGCCCACAGACTTTTAGTGTCAATGGTTCAGCCATGGTCATGGAATAAAACAAGGGTTATTATAGTGATACTGTGATAATACACTATTACGCTAAGAGAAATAATTAATGATAGTGATTAAACATATATATGGATTGGGTATTATTTTTTAGATGTCGAGGATTTCCGGAATACTGCATGCATAAAAGTCAAGTATACATGTCAGGTTTCTTGTTACAACAATTTCTATTATTTTACTTCTGCATACTACTACGACTACGACGACGACGACGACGACGACGACGACTACTACTACTACTACTACTATACTGCTACTACTACTACTACTACTACTACTACTACTACTACTACTACTACTACTACTGCTACTACTACTACTTCTTCTTCTTCTTTTTTCTTCCTCTACTTCTGCTACTTCTACGACTACGAATACTACGAGTTCTAGTGCGACTTCTACTACCTCCACCACTTGTAGGGTGTGATCGTTTTCGTCGTCATACCAAACTCACATGTACAGTTAAAAACATAATTATCAACACTATAATCATCATTACGACGATAGTCAGAAGATTTGTTAATCATTTGCATACTTCCAGTTATTTATAAAAACTGAAATATGATAACAAAGTGCAAGCATCAGAATAAATTAGTGATTAAGTCCATTAAGCGTTTAGTGAACTTGTCTGTTATCTATTCTTCAGAAGATGTCATTTGCGTTTATCAAGCATTCGATCCTTGTGCAATAGTTTACCCAATCCATTCCGCCTGTCGTTGACCTGACTTTATGTTACCCTACTTCAGATTCATTTACCGATCTTCAATATGCCGTCAAAATGTAAAATTCCATATCAAATAAATGAGTAGGACCTCCACATCTTAATCGTAATGATACAGAATTATTCTTTTAATACACAATTTTATAACTTTTCTGAATATGTCAAACGGTGTAATACAAAGTCGTATTCCTGTATTATGTTTGTGTAGAGGTCAGAATAGTGTGTACACAATATCAAACAAACAGGTGTGTAATTCAATCTGTTTGATTTAATTTTTTTGTGTTATAATAGTCTTACGTTGTTAGGCCTGCATGTTTATCATGATTTGACTGAATTAAAGTAATCTGAAACAAAATTGGACAGGATCTATTTGAACACATTTTTATAAAATTAAAATCAACTGAATTTGGTGCGCGACGGTGTGTATGAATACCGTATTTATATATGTATGTACGTGTGTGTGTGTGTGTGTGTGTGTGTGTGTGTGTGTGTGTGTGTGTGTGTGTGTGTGTGTGTGTGTGTGTTGTGTGTGTATGTGTGGTGTGTGTGTGTGTGTGTGTGTGTGTGTGTGCGTGTGTGTGTGTGCGCGCGCGTGTGTGTGTATGTATGTATCTGTGCCTGTCTGTGTGTCTCTGTGTGTCTCTGTGTGTGAAATAGCAATCGATATCCTTATACATGTACAAAAAATATATAGTTGACGTATTTCAACATGCAAAGAAACACAACATAAACAAATAAAATAAGACAAACATTGAGATAAAATATTTTCAGTATTTCAATTCAATATATTGTTGGTTTTAATTTTTTTCAGAAACTGATAATGTAAGATTTATGTTATGAATAATAAATGTTACCCTCCTTCTGTTGAACCGATGTAATTGGAGGACAATAGATGCATTTTGCCGCATATGGATTTGTTGAGATGTTGCAATAATGACGAAAGAAAAGACATAATTATGTATTATGAAATATTGATTTACTGAACGTCCTTAAATTGCATTTCATTGTAAATACTTTTTGCAAGTATATTAATCACATTCATAAAATATAATGGATAGTCCATAATTGGTAACACGTGTCATATAACGTTTAAATAAAATATAATTGCATTCGTAGATTTTACCGTGATTTCATAGCTCATCCAGCCCAAAGGGTCCTACGACGTGGCGTGGCGTCAATTGTAATATGCTTCATCTCCACCATTTCTTCACTGATTTTGATTTTGTTTGCTTTATAATTACATTAGGACTAGGCGAGGTTCGAAACTTCTACACACGAGTTTTATAATTCCGTTATGCGAATTTATTGAAACCCGCAAATAGCTTTTTTCTTCCTTCTGACTAATTTTACTTTTTAATGTTTTTGTTTTACCAGGTAGAGGAAATTATGTTAGATACTCAGATCTTCTAAACAGAATTTTAACATTTTGCCTAAAGATTTATGCAAAATTACAAAGTATTGTATCTCATTCAAGAATTGAAAGAGAATTCACAATATTGCTGTTGACGATTGCTGAATGAGCGCTACATCATTAACGGTTTGGTTGTTTCATTCACTCATACCATTTTCCATCCGGGATCAAAGAGGAAGAATGGATTGATTTATGATAATGGTATGAATTTCACTCATGTCAGACTACAGATCAATAAACTAACCTGGTAACTATGATAATGCCCTTTAAAATCACCACCAAATACGCCCGAAAAATTATATATGTATAAAGGTCATCCCAAGATGCAATTCTACTCTCAGTCATTACTGAAAATTGTCATGTTTGTGTGCTCACTTTGAAGTTCATATTTTTTCGCGAAAATGAACACTCATCATCCTACTTTGGAAAAAGCTTTTAACAACTGGACTTTACTCCACAAATGTGTGTGCTTCCCGAGTACCTCCTTGAAATGATAATCTAAGTCATTGTCATAGCACCGAACATATCTACAGAACATTATTCATAACACCAAAATGTCATTATCAGTGGCGTAACAATTATGATAGATTTACCACTCCTATCCTAATATTCTACAAAAAAATCATTGGGAGCTTAAGCAAATTTGAATGATTCAATGTCAACATAATTATATGAATTTTCATTTTCTTAAATTAAATCCATATGTCGCCGATAAAATGTGTGATGTCACGGTAGACAATTTCTGTATTGACTATGTATAAAGCTTAGATGTTCATATTTTTTTTTATTTTTTTATTGGCTGTCAACATTGCGGTTGACCTGGGAACTTGTATGAGACATACATATTCATCTAAACATTTTTTAAATATAAACATGAAAGAGGAAATATGACGTGTTAATTAATATTTAGGAAAATTGATGTTTAAAATCAACAAAGAGTTGTTTTTCTATACGTGGCAAGTTTAAACTCAGTTGTCATCATCAGAGGGCAACACCAGGTTTTGCAATTTGGAATGTTTTGGATTCATTAAGGTCTGCGGAACTGTCTCTTTTTTATAAAGTATAAAATGCGTATGTCAGATCATTTATATTACGCAGGCATCATGGATCGTGGGTCCCGCCCCCCCCCCCCGAAGTTTTATCAACTTCTGGAGACACCTCTGATAAGTACATTCGAAATGTGCATATTTCGAGTACATGACGACATAAAGTCCTGTCAGATGGTTGTGTGTGTCCTTGTGTCTAAAAACCTTCGCCGACCCTCTATTATCTAATATGAAAACAAAGTAAAAAACAGAGACATTAACCCACTGGTGTAACTCTCTGGTGGTTTATCGGGCCATCGAAGCTAGTTAACGAGTAAACCATTAATTGTTTACCAACCTGTTAATGATTTATTCGAGAGAGGTTGATCGACGGTGAGTTAATTGTCATCAGCCCTTGTCACGCCATTGTCCATCACGTAATATAGGCAGTTAACTGTCATTTCATAAGAAGGCTAGTTTATGGGTGCAACTGGTCAATAAAATTAACATCAGATATCACACGCCATTGTTTCAAAGAAGTAAGTCACCGGCGTACATAGATTTGTTTTTCCGCGTCAGTGTTGGATCATAAACGCGACAACTTTATCAACGTACAGTGGTTTTCTTTAATTAGGATTTGCGTCAAAACTTACATCGGGAGAGAGGATAGATGACAAGGACATAACGGACATTATTTTGGCGTTTCGTTTTCACCAAGCCAGGAGGAAGATCGCCGTATCAACATGGACCGGAAAATGATAGGATTTTGTTTATTTCTCGTGGTACTCGCCATCAACAGCAAAATGGTAACAGTTTGATTTATTTTTATATTTGGTTATATCATACTTTCGTATACCTATTGACAGCCCATTCGTTGTTTGCAGTAGTGAACCAGAACCAGAACAAGAGTCAACACTCATATTACTTAATCGGTTCCTAACAACATCATGGTCATGAACCAAATAAGTGACAAAGGCAGAATTAACAAATATGAAACAATATCAATCAATTCAAAGGGGCTACGAAATACAGGGAAATAATAGAAATCTTATCCTCCACTTTTTACATATAACATAATTCCGAAAAAAATATGAAAAGGAGTATTCTAAATAGCAAGTGGCATCATGGCTTGTTGTATTTGAGTTTGAGTATATTTTCCATTTCTGTACAATTCAACAATTCAATGCAAAAATCGCAAATGCATACTGTATATTCTCATTACTTTGGTTGTGAATGAGCATTATAGAACACTAATGTACTGAATATAATGATCAGCTATGTTGTGAACACAATAGTAATAATCGCTTCCTAGTTTTGCAATTTACATACAAATTGAATCAAATATAAATATATGCATAAAGATCAACAAACCGCACATGCGGTTGGAGGGGAAAGAGAGGGAAAAGGGGAAATGTGTATATTTAGGTGTTTAGTAAGCCGGGCAGATTCAATTTTCCAATGCACTTCGTTTCATTTCATTTGCCTCAGTCAGTCCAGATTTATGAAATGCACCCTTTTCTTTTGTGTTGTGTCTCAGTTTATTTATCTGATTCATATTTCACCTCTCTATACTATACAGATTAAACTAAGTTAACAGGTTTATTTCAATTATGAAAGGGGGACCTAAAAGCTGTACAAGCACCGCTTTTTATTCATGTCGTATTTCAATGTATAACACTCTTGTATCATGGTATGTGGAAGGATTTTGATTTGCATGGTACTTGTACATAAATTTGTTGTATATATTTTGAAATGATTGTATCTTTATCTGATTGGGTTTTTTTTCATGACACTTAATCAAATCAATTAAATTGAACAAATCAAGCTGATATTGCAATAAACAATATCATCGTAAGATAAAAATAAGCATAATCTTTGGCGAAATTTGATGATCAAAATGGCCATTTGCTAAAATATGCTGTAGATTTTACAGCGATATTGATATTTCTCTGCAAGGCTAACACATCGTCATAAAAATGGGGTGTGGAAGCTTTGACTTATTATACTTAATGGACAATTGTGTATGCATGCTCTATTTAGATGAAACATGTCTTCTTGATCTATCATAAACATTTATGTCTCACATGGTTTTATCAATAATTGAAATATTTGCATTGATTTTACATTTATTAGTAATTTTGTAAGTCGGCAAGCGCTAAAAAATCTACATTCTTTGTTGAGGTGCGGTGCCCGCAGTCTCGCACGTATCTCATACGCCTACACATCTTTCAAACTATTAAAGAAAATGTTGTTAGTTGAACCTTGATTCTCAAAATAGGTAATAATACGTAAAAGAGGCTTTTGATGCATATCGGGAATAAAGTACTTTCACCATTATCATCGGCATCGTCATCATCATTATCACCACCACCACCATATCACCATCACCAACAACACCACCATCACCATCATCGTCATCATCATCATCATCATCATCATCATCATCATCGTCATCATCGACGTCATCATCATCATCATCATCATCATCATCATCAACATCATCATCATCATCATCATCATCATCACTTTGGTTCGCTTCCATTCCGTTCCCGATGTTGTATTTGCATATGTTATCATTTTATCTCCCCATCTTTACCTACATCTTCTTGCCAGTAATGCTTAATTTTTCAGGCACATTGCATTCTAGATAACTGTCTACCCACTTCTTCTTCATTTCTGTACTTTTTATTATTTATGTGTGTGTTGGGGGGGGTCGTATGTCCGTTTACGTCACTTTTCACGTACTAGTCAGATTTTTTCCACAGCTGTCTGTGTTTTCAATTTTGTGTATATCCCTGTCAGTTAGTAATTCATTGTACATATTAGATATTTCACCCCATTAATTCTTGATCCTTCGCCTTTTATGTTTCAAAGTTGGTCGTGAATGTTGTCATTCCCCCATACTTTCATCATTCAGACTACGTAACTGATCTTCCTTTTTCTTACAAAGGTTGTTACCAGAACTATGCCAGCTTACTGTTGTTCTCCATCTATGTTGATGCCTTTCTCCTGTATAGGTTACGCTTTTAATTTAGGACAACTAGACAACTAGATTTTCGGTCGATCAAACAATTTTTAAAAATCCATTTTTTTTTCAATCTATTGTCACCCCAGAAAACCAACATCCTACCCAAATTGTTAAGAATAACATATTGTGATTTTATTAATGAACATACCGGAGATATCCCTATTTTTATGGCAAAAACAATAGTACCTCCGACTTTTTATCAATTTTAAGCAGAATGGAAACGTTTAAAAACGTGTGAATTTCAAGGCACTGATAAATGATAAAGGCCTATGTAAAAAGCATATTAGCAACAAAAAGACTTTAAAAGGACTCGACTCTAAATACGGGCATACAAGCCGCAGAGCTGTCCCATATTCAAATATTTCATAAAAGAAACTTAACTAGGAAGTTGGTCCGCAGCTGCTATCCATTAAATGGTTCCTTAGAGATATGAAAAAAAAAACTGTTTAATGTATAGAGTAAAATGCCAGTACAAATTCATGAGACATTGGTTAATGCTTTTAATATGTATATCGACCTATTATAGGGAAGCACACTATATCCAGATCGTGTGTATAAGCACATGCTGCTGGGTCAAAATTAACATTCACATTTTAATGGATTGAAACAAAGACCGGTACAGAATCATTTTACCCATTTACTTGTCTTATTTTGCAGATTTCAAAGAACGTCTTGATAATTAATGGATGATTTATATAAATATTTGTTATTAGAATATTGGCCCATATTTGTTGAGGTTTAATCTTTTGTCCTCAGTTATTTTTACTCGTTCAGAGAACTGTTATGGATTTCCATGAGCTCGTGGTATCATCAGGGAGGTGTCTACTTACACCTCCCTGGTATAATTTTGTTTACGAAGTTATAGTTTATTTAAATATAGAAACCCTTGCCTATTCAGTTTGTGGTATCTCGAGACCTTCAATAAAATAATGTTAATTCCGCCATTTACATAAGACAATTCACCCCCCCCCCATCCAACTGGTCCTCATGGAAGACCAGCGGCACTATAATAATGCAGCTGAATATGGGTTATCCAGCCGTCTTCCCCCATTCTTTTTTATTTTCTTCTATTTCCATTACTTCCCCTCTCTGTAATGTTATTTTGTATATGTTATGTTTGTAATATAGTCGAGCCTGTAGTGTTATTCAGTATCCTTATATATGTACTTATTTCTGTATGGTTGTATATAATTTTCTTTAAGATTTCAAGTTATTGTGTATATTTTGTATATTTCTTTTTATGACAGAAATAAAACAAACAAACAAACAAACAAATAGTCAATCCACTGTTCGTAAAAATAATGAGACACACTTTAGCCCACTGACAAAGGCATCATAATTATGCTAACAATTAATAGCATGCGTTCTATTCTCACTGTTCTGCTTATACTCCTACTCCTTGTACTTCTAATATTCTCCTCCTTTTACTCCTTCTCCTTCACACCTTTCGCCTTTCTCCTCGTCTTTTCTTCTCCTCTTCTGTGTTTTCTTCCCCTGCATTTTCTTCTGTGTTTTTTTTCTTTTATATTCACCCTCTTAATCGTCCTTTTCATCTCCCCCTCCTCCTCCTTTCTGTTTTTGGTCTCCTTCATTATCTTCCCCTCCTGCTCTTTTTCCCTTTTCCTTATTCCTGTTCTTCTTCTCCTTTTCTTCTTCTTCTTTTTTTCTTCTTCTTCTTCTTCTTCTTCTTCTTCTTCTTCTTCTTCTTCTTCTTCTTCTTCTTCTTCTTCTTCTTCTTCTTCTTCTTATTATTATCATCGTCGTCGTCGTCGTCATCATCATCATCATCATCAGTACCACTACCACCACCACCATCATTATCACCACCATCATCTTCATCACCATCATCATCATCATCATCATCATCGTCACCATCACCATCATCTTTGTTATTATCATTACCGTACTTTTTTCTTTCTTCTCATGTCCTATTTCTTTTGTATTCCATTCATCTATGTAAGCATCCCAGATGTATATTATCATTATTGTCAACGCTATCCCCTACCTAGTTCAATGTATTGAAAAGAGAGGATAATACAAGCTGGTGTTGTCATTGAAATAACGATTACAGTGCACGAGTGTCTAACTGAGCAAGAGGTAACTACATTATCAGTGAGTTGGGACTCAGTGGTACTACAATCTATAATCACGCTACCAAAACAAACAATTAATAATCTATGTGGAACGATAAAAGAATTCGTGTTACTGTAACGGAACCTACGCCTATATACTTATCTGAAGTATGAGTAACAATACGTACATAATTAGAGAGGGAAATATATAGTTGACGGATCAGGAGGAGTCAGGATGTACAAGATATTAATTCTATCCAATCTTGCTCTATAAAGGGATATTCCTTTTTTCTTCTTCTTATTTTCTTTAGTGATAATTATATCTATTATTAGTAGTAGTAGTAGTGGTAGTATAGTAG
>JZLH01S0617536.1:22124-35188 GCA_001188425.1 Eucidaris tribuloides
GTACTAGTGACAGCATAACTGTCAAAACTTTTGTGTTCTAAGGTGTTTATTTGTCCATCCAAACACTACCAGATGTGTCAGAAAGCAAGGTTTGACAATTTTTTAAATAAGGCTTCCACACTGTTATGTAGTGTCTTTAAGTATAAAAATGTACACAGATTAAACAAATTCCAGCAAAGGCAAGGAATCTCATTTGACACCTCTCCCAGCACAAATATTATTCATGACTTTAACTATTTATAAAAGACATGTCCATGAATTTTGAAGACCGGTAATTGCACAGAATTTGAAAAATGCCCCTAAAACCAACTGCCAGCTTAGTGTGTGTTTTATGTTAGGATTTTTTGTCTGTTCAAGACAATAATTCAAATCAGAATCTAAATCTCACCATAATTCCACTAAAAGTGGGTTTCTAGCTCCTATCAGCTATTCCATTCTTGTGTCATGCGAGTCATGCATGCTGTATGTTACGAGTCACAAGTCAGGGTATAGATGATTGATTTACATGATCAGGTAAAGCCATCAGCTCCAATATTTTCTCAATTTTGATCTATACCCTGGTTTGTTATTTGTGCGACATAAAACATGCGTGACTCGCGTGACATTTACATGGAATGGCTGATATACTTTGCTAAGGGTTCATTTAAGATGGTACTTTCTTCTACATACCAGTGTATTTACACAATTCTAACTTTTAGGCATGCAAAAGAGACGCTCTGTCTTTAAAACAAAGTGTTTTAGTCCCACATTGGAAATCAAAACACAATGTAACAAATTCATTGCAGCGGTCACAAGGCATTTGTTATAATAAGGGTCCAGTGCACAAGTATCAGAGTTACATGCAAATCATACTTTCTGAAGATGAGGAGGGAAGTTGAATATTGTTGGAACCGCATTCTGTCGTAATCTAACAGTCTGGCCAGTCCTGTCAAAGCTCTCCTTGGTGAAATGGTTGGAACACAGATAGGATCTTGGTTTAGGACTCCATTTATCTCTCCGCATATTGATGACCCATCGCTTCCGGAGATCCGCATTGTGGAGTGGAAATCTGGAGGAGAATAAGGAGTAAATCACAACTTAATTTACTTTCAAAGTGTTACTGTAATTAATGGTTAACAATTTGTCACGAAATGATAATTAGCTGTGTCGATACGAGCTAGAAGAGCAGGGGCAACGCAACACTAGACTATCTCAAAAGTGGGGGGGGGGGGGGGGGGTTTAGCAAAAACGATTTTTGTCTGCCAATTTTTTTTCCCAGCATCTGACAATTCTGGGAGGGGGAGGGTTTCAGCGGACCAACGACACCTATTGCTTGCCCAAAAAATTGAAGACTATAGAATAAGAAGTACTGAAGTCACATAATACTACTTTTGAGAAGCAAAGGCTCACAATTTTCAAATTTGTCTGCAGATCACAATTGTTTGAGTTGTACATCCAAACTTGGTGAAGTTAATTGGCTTAATAAAAGATGAATATAGGACAAAAACAAACATTGCCACACTTGTCGATTTCCAAATTCCAATAATCAATAATCAATATTGTGGACTTAAGTACTTCTTCTACAACAAAACAAGGGTCTCAGGAAAACAAATACATTTCTAGAATAAATGAATGTCAAAAACACTTTAATTGTAAATACTTTTGGAATATCCTCTGTGAGACGAACAATTTGATTGCAATTTGTCCAATTTGGACATTGTTTTAAATTTGACCGCAGTTCCATAATTTTGGACGTACATTTTGAACACATTTTTAAGATACCATAGACACAAAGATTGAGAATATGAAACTTTCATTGGGCCAAGATGCGACAAGTGTTTAGTAGAAAACAGTAACAATGAAAAAATAGTGTCAACACCTTAATGATCTTGGAATAATTAAAAAATACCATGTGTTCGGACGTACATGGAAAACATGAACTTTCTTACTTCATAACTTCAAATTAAAATTTCTGTGAACTATGCAGTTTTTTTTCTAAAAATTCATATCATACCAGTTAAAGTAGATGTTGAATGATGTGGAAATGTAAAAAAAATGAATAATTTAAAATGTCCTCTGGAAAATAATTATGATTGTTTTTTGTTTCGGACGTACAGTTTCAGACGAACAAGACCGCCGTTTCGGACGTACACTGTTGTACGACTGAAATAACACTTATGGGCAATTCCATGATTAGTTACGTTACACTTTATGACAAACTTTACTCAAAATTTGGCTCTTACATGAATTTCTTGATAATTATTTTTCTGTTTACTGTCAGTTCTCTAGACTGCGCATCCTAACTTAAACATCAAGCAAATCAGATACATCTTAGTGGTATAACCAAGATTTTAATTATGGTTAGTTACGTTACCTAAAGAGGACATGGACAAAAATTCCAAGTCTTTGTCCTCAAAGTTTCGTCAACCTGTTTTCAACTGAAACAATCTGTGGCATTCATGCATTTCTGGTGTCTTAATAAGTCATTTGATATATAACTTACTGATGAAAATCTTTACATTTTTAACTACAACATCAAAAACATGGTTAGTTAGGTTACGGTTAGTTACATGTATGTTACACTTTGTCCGTCCATACAAATTTGCGTTTATTCATGTCTTTTTCAGATTTAGTATGCATATGTGGGCCGTAATTACTTTCAAAACAATAAGAGGCCGTTGGCATGGAAAAAACTGCAGAATAAATGATAATTATTCATAAAAGTGAGATTTATTCACACTAATCCCACATGTGGTATTTCACTTATGGTTCTGATTCTCCTAGAGGGTGCTGTTGAACACGTAAAATTTAGAGTAGAAATGATGTCCCCCATTGCTTCTTCATGATTCACACCCATTCAAACCATTTAAATGTAATATGATTCGAGATAGAGCAATTTATATACATGTAATTTGTGATTTGTCCAATAATTCATGGATTTGCCCTTATAATATGTGCAAAAAGACATTTGTTGCAGAACTTAAAGGTTCCAGGACATACTCATGAAAATGAGTTTTAATTGATAGTTAATTGTTGTTGGAATACCATTCTATGGAAAGTTACCGGGGAAATCATCTAATATTAAAATAATACTGTACTTAAGAATGAAATATCATTATTTCTACGCCAAGTTCGCCCCGCCCACAAAAAAGATGCAGAAAGCGTGCTTGCGTATCACGTGACCTCCGACGTCATCGGGGGGACGCCGCTCTTTGCGAGCGGGCTTGACTTGCATAATAGTACACGCAATACGAACATTTAAAAGATCTGTCGCCAGTAAAACAACAAACTTTGAGGTCATTTTTAATCATTATTATGGCATATGGCCGTCTCTAAATCATCTGGGAGTGATTCAGGATCAGAGATTTCCACGACTGACTCGCATCTTAATTTTGATGACAACTAAGCCCAGCAACTGAGACGAAATTTTGCCGCCAGGTTTCAACCAGAAGCGCAAGACGAGCGACACCGCTGCGGCAGGGCCACAAATCCGACATCGGGCCGACATGAAAAATCAGGAATATTAGAAACTATTGGAAACAACTATTGGTAAGTAATGCATATTCAAGCTAAAGTGTAGATAGTTTTACGTAATTTGAAGTTTGTCATGATAACATACTGAACATGAATTTTAATGAAAGTGTCTTGCTTTTTACTGTATTGGTCAGTGATTGAATGCCGCGAGTGCAGTATAGTTGGCTTAGTGGCGCGGTGCAGCCGTTCGACAGGGGTCAAGTCCCGTAGCTCCCCGGCCGATGCAGGGTCAACTTCTTGCCCCTCGGTGTTGGACAAGATCGACTTGCCCAAATGTACACACACTCACCAGAATGGTCCGGTAAATCTGACGGCTCGAGTAGTTTTTCTTCGAATAATTGTGAAAGTTATCTGAGTTGATCGTTCAAATTTTAAAATTACAGAATAGTTCGAAGAAAAATTCCACGAGCCGTCAGATTTACCGGACCATTCTGGTGAGTGTATATACATTTGGGCTAGTCGATCTTGTCCAACGCCGACGGGCAAGAAGTTGACCCTGCATCGGCCGGGGAGCTACGGCCATTTTATGCAATAATGATTAAAAATGACCCCGAAGTTGGTTGTTTTACAGCCGACAGATGTTCGTATTGCGTGTACTATTACGCAAGTCAAGCTCGCTCGCAGAGAGCGGCGTCCCCCTGATGACGTCACATGACAAACAGCTTGTTTTGCATATCGGGGCCAAAAAATGAGGGCGTTCCCAAACAGTTTTTATTTTAGTGAATAACTCAAAACCTGAAACTTGCATCGAGAATTGAAAGTCAGATTGGAATTCTAGATGAAAAAATACTCTACAAGATGTTGATTACCCAGTTTTGATAGTTTTTATGTCATAGTACCTTTAAATTCATCCTTGGCCCTTCTCAGATCATAGCACTTATCTATCATGTCAGCATAACCAATATTTTCTATTCTTTAAATAATCAATTATGCAAAATTCCTGCATAAAAATCATATTTTGGACTGTAACTCTCATTTGACAGCTGGTAGAGTGCTAATTTTTGGTGATGATATTCTCTTTGACATTTCTAACAGTTATCTACAAAAAAATTGCCAAATCAGTATGGATTTTTTATGTATTTTATTGTTTTGTGAATTTGTTTTTTTTTTACCTTTGTTTTTTATTGTTTTTTTGATGAAGTTGTCAGGAACACTTTTGCAATCATGAACAGCATATTAATTAATTCATTTCAACCAGTAAAAGTAAAAAATAATCACACATTTATGAATTTCGGCTGAAAACACAATTTGTATTGAAATTGTACACAAAATCATGTTTTTGAGCAGATTTGGGGCTGACATGGACATAGAAAAAGTTGTGCAGCATAGTGGTAAATCCGATTTTTGCGAACATGGTCTCAAAAGATGCACGAGACTTGGAAGTTAAAAGTCAGCAAGCAGCGCAGTCCAAAACTAGAGAAGTTCGACTGCGCGCAGTCGATGGGTATGCCTCCACCAAGTGCGCCCACTATGTAGCAGCTAACAACCTAATTATATCAACAGTTAGCACTCCTAACTGAAGTTAGAGTAAAGGACCCTTGAATCGACCGTCGCCAAGAATCGACCACACGGGAATAAAAATATTTGTTGCATTGTGAAAAACTGTATACATCGTATGCATACACTTGCCACATGTTAACACACTCTCATACTGATCAAACATGCCACAAAACATTGCTCAAATTTGCCCTTAAAATGTCAATTTTTTTGTCCGAAAATTGCGATGTCGCCGCGATTTTTTAAATGCGCCATGCTTAGCACCTGTGCTAAGCAGAGGGGGTCACAAAAAACCCCGTAAAAAACGAAAATTCAACGAAATTTGACGCGGTTTTTTATGTACCGTATCACAACACATGCTCTATCACTGCCACCGGTAGGCTGCGAAAAAAAAAAACGGTTAGCCAATCCGCGATCAGGATTCTCTGCCTGCATTCGCGATGCGATACCGGCGCTATCATCCGACCCGCACGCGGTGCACAACACACATCGGAGTGCCGCTGGGATCGCGCCTGTTACGGCCGTCCACGTGAATGCCGGTTTGCCGCTGTGCGTGCGGTGCGCGCACGCGGCGCACGGCATACATAGAGTTTTTACATGGGGTCGATTGACGGGCATACCCGGCCGATTCTTGGGCACAATAATACGTATCGCGATCGAGTTTCTGTTGATACTTTATTCCAGTTTCGAAAGTTTATTTCCAGATTGGTGAAAGGTAAGTATATATACTTTATTTACCTCCATGTATTACTTTATCAATGTGTATAGAAAGAAAGCTATTAATGCAAAAGTGCTTAAGTGGTCGAATCATGGGTACTTTACTCTAAAAAAAAATTTCCCAAAGCTAAACTCGGGCTTTAAGGTCTAAATTATTGTTAACTCTGAACTTCAGCGTGTGCGGTTTACACGGTTTATCGTCAGTAGATACGTTGACCGCTGTCGTTGATGAAATAAACCACCGCACATGCGGAAGTTGGCAACCTACAATAATTAGAACCCTAAAAGCCAGGTTTACGGTATTTTGATTACACTTGCTGAGCACATGAGCTGTTAGATCTACTTAATAAATGTAATAAAAGGAATCTATTTGTGGTGAGCTTAATACTGTCTGAATGAATTCTAGTAATTCCCAACACAAGGTCAATATTAATACTGCATTGGAAGCAAAGCTTTTACTACAGTTTATATTAATCTTAGAATTACCTTTTTAATAGCCATCTGTCATCAAATGACTGTGTGTTGCATTTTAAAACAAAACATTTATTTGTGTGTGTGTGTGTGTGTGTGTGTGTGTGTGTGTGTGTGTGTGTGTGTGTGTGTGTGTGTGTGTGTGTGTGTGTGTGTGTGTGTGTGTGTGTGTGTGTGTGTGTGTGTGTGCGTGTGTGTGTGTGTGTGTATTTTGAGATTTGTTTGGCAATGTAAAAACTAATGTTCGAAAAAAACATAGTCACAACTCTTCATTCCTACCTGGACTTTTTATGGAATTTTATTTATTATTATTTTTTGTAGAGATCTAATTGAATCCCTGTGTTTAATTTTTTTTTTAGTATTTTTTAAAAACAAATTTCAAGCAATTGTAGAACACTCCAGCAGTCGATTAGTTGAGTGTGCTTCCCATAACCTAGGGGCTGGGCAGGGTAGGAGTTAATCTTTATTTTTTAAGGGCCATTTGTAGAAGAGGGTTGGGGCTACTTTTGAATTTTGGGGGGACTGGTATTTTGCTACCTCTGGGGCTACTTTTTCGTTGCACATCAGAATTTGAAGAATGCAATGAAAGATAACTAATGTTTTAGCCTGTGTTTCATCCATAAAAGCAACCATTCAATTCATTTTTGTTTAAATGCCATGATAAAAAATAAATGTGAAATTTTTCATAGCAAATATGAGGGCGATTCTGAAGGAAATGGTCGCCCCCAAAAATTGGGTTTGGGGGATTTTAGGGGGCGATTAGGGTTTTGCCAAGGGTTAAATCGCCCGTCGCCCTCGCCCTGGGTTATTTCCTACGCTGGGCCTGGGGCATGTGATTAAGCTACACAGGATCCTATCATCCTACACATGAATTACAACAGAGGATTGTCATACATGAAGCTGTTATGGTATTATGTAGTTAAATCAAACAAAAGGTTGAGTGACATCTTTGAATCTTTTTATCCTCGTGGGACTTCCTTTCTGAACCAGGTTGCATATTTAAGCAGACAGGGAAGCACTGACACACACAAGGCTGCTTCAGATCTTTCTTTCGTTTGTTTTTTGTTTTTTTTTGTCTGAAGTCGGGACTGATGGAGGCTTGAACCTGGGAACTTTGTAATGTTAAGCTACACCTTTTACTTATTTTAAAAACTATTTCATTAAAATCATATACATATGCAAGTTCTGCAAATAATTTTTTTTTTTAGTGGATGGGGGTAGGCTGTAGAGGCCTGCAGTCTTTTGACATCCAAAGCCCAAATCTCAAACAGGGTTGTTACTATTTACAGTCAAACCTGTCTTAGCGGCCACCTCTCTATAGCAGCCAACCTGTCTATAGTGGCCACTAAAATGATTCCCCTGGACAAATCATGTGTTTAAGAACCTGTCTATAGCAGCCACCTGTCTGCAAAGGCCACATTTTTTGTTTCCCTTGGGTGGCCACTATAGACTGGTTTCACTGTATTTAATATTTTAATGTTTACTGACTTTACCCTAATGACTCAGGCCAGATTTTAAAGCGATTCCTGATGGGTGGAGCATGCATTTAAACAAGGGCGCCCTAACACAAATTTTCATGAAAACAAATTGTACATGTACCTATCTTGAGATAAACAAAGTGTCTTGGATGAAAATGTAAATACCTGTACCTGTAGCATAATTTTGTTGCAGTGTTGCAAAGGTATGTTATTTCTCTTCTTTCTTCCATTATTTTTTTTTCTTTCACATATTCAGGTGGGAGAGATTTTCTCTGCTGCAGGTGCAGCTTTCAGCCAACTTGGAGAACTAACCATGCAACTGCACCCTGTCCCAGAGCAGACACCAGTAAGGTATCCCAGCAATTTCCTAATGTTTCATTTTATCCAGATCATAGCTTCATCACACATTTGATTATACAACACACAGTTACACAGACCAACCAGTGGTTCAGTAGCAAGTTAATAGCAAAACCCACACCAAACAGTTTACTATCATATAGCGTGTCCCCCCAAAAATGTCCCTCTGATAGACTGTTTAATTAAATCCAAAATCAAGTGTAATTCTGAAGTCAGTGTTCAGATATAGAAAGCTCATTTTATATTCTAACTTTTGTGAAAATTTCATTGGTCTCACTTTATTGGTTTTGAATACACAGTCTATTATGTAACAGCAGTGCTTTTCAACCCATTCCAAGTTTGCAGTACATTAATGCATAAACCTGACTGGAAATCAGGTGCAACAACGTGCAGGAGGACACTAAAAGTTTACAAGCTGGACATTGAAGGACAAACCATAAGTCAAACACACTCTGTGAAAGCAAACACGACCAGTGAAAATGAACTTTGATTGGTTTCCATTTTAAAAAGTGAATGAATTTGACTTTAGTTACTAAATAACAAAAACAATAACAAGGTATGGTATGCCTGTGGTATGCATTACTTTTTATCAAACTTGGAATCGGCTGGAAAGCACTGCGGTTACATAAAAGCCTCTGTATTCAAAATCAATGAAGCAAAACCTTTGAAATTTTCACAGGAGCTACAAAATTAGGTGGGCTTTTCAAATATGTAAATTTAATTGAGTATGATACTTGATTTTGGTAAATATTTTATGTTCTATGAGAGGGACATTTTTTCTGGGACATGCTGTATATCACCTTTTTATGTTGCTCCTTGCTCATCAAACACATATAACTGCAATATCCGGTGAGCCACATTGCTACATTATCTTAACCTGTTGCCCTCGAGATTCTGAGAATCCCACAGAGTTAACACAGGGCACTTCCAGCTTCCCGTAGCCAACGGATTAAAGGTGTAAAGGAGTAAGACTGAATAATTTTGGAGAATTATACCCCTTCCAAATATATGAACATTACATTCATTCATTCATTCAAAATTGTAATTTATAACAAATTTCTTGAAGTTAAGTTGCCTTATTTGTTTGTTTTATTTGTGTGTGTGCAACATTTGTGTCTTTTGAATTTGAGAGTGAGAAAATGTGAATTGGATTAGAATTAAGCTTTATAGTACTGGTGGTAACAAATAAATGTAATTTTAGAAAAAACCTGACTTGACTTAAACTTTGGCAAAATATTTATTTATTTATTTATTTTTTATTTTTTGCAACCTGTGAACATCATATACCAGGTCAACATATTCTTTAGGTGTAGGTTTTATTTTTTATATAGTTGGTTAAAACCATTTTTAAGAGAAGAAAGAAATTTGTATGAAAAACTGAATTTCAGGAATTTTGAATGAAGTTACGGACACTGAGAAATCTTAAAGACCAAGTATGGCTTTGGTCGATCAGACAACTTTTTGTCAATCGTTCACAAGGTATTCTACTGTCACCCAGACATCAGAAAACAAGATCAAACCCACTGAAAATTGATTATGTGACAAATTGTGATGTTAAAAATAAAAGAGAACATGTAGTGGTATGTACATGTATTACCTACGGGAAATGTCGGGGGGGGGGGACCCAATACTTTACATGTTGAGTAATTCTTAAAAATGGGAGAGTTTCAGAGCAAGCAATTTTCAGGGCATTGATAGATCATATAGGTCTATCTAAAAACCATGATTGCAAAGAATTTCATTTTTTATAATTTACCAACACTGTACTTGGGCTTTAAGTAATTCAAGCACTGCAGTTTTACCACCACCTACTCATACCACCAGTCATATTCATGATCGCTATTCATCCTCCGTTCTTCATCTTCTCATTCACATCTTTAAAGTGGAAAATGGACGGATGAGGAAGTGGATATGCTGAGGTCCGCAGTCAAAAGATTCGGTGACGATCTGCAGAAAATCAGTGACGTTATAAAGACACGCACAGTGTGAGTATATCCCTGTAAACAGACTCGATTTTATGAAGTAACACTAACAGGTTTCCCGAAATGCCCATATAATTATTAATCAAAAACTTTCTTTCTTTGAATTCGGTTAGTTCTGAAAAGAACTTTGAAGAAAAAACTTGAGTCTTAATTTTCTGAATCATCAGATTTTAAAGCAAATTGTAATCTGTTGGTTGCAGGGCAGAGGGGGTACATGGAGTTTTCAAAGGGGGGGAGGGGCTGAAGTCAAGTGGTTAGTTGGAAGGGATGGCCCATTTTTGAGTGGACAGGCCAAAAAAATCAGAGTGGTGCCATTTTGGCTGTATTTCTTCAAGGCTGACGAAAGGGAACTGTGGTCAATTATTCCCCCCTCCCCCCATCCTATCTGTCACTGAGTTGTATTTAAGCAGTGTATCGTCATAACTAATAGTAATAGAATTATTATTTCTCACTGTTCCATTTGCATTTTGTAAGAGATTTCTGGGGCAAAAAAAGTAATAATAGTAATCCATACACTGGAATGGTATGAGTGAAATTTGTAACATACCCTATATTACATGTACATCTTGGAAAAGAAAATTCCCATTATTTATTTTTATTCATGCATAGAACCGTCTTTTTCCCTTAGTATTATAGATGCATCTATAAAAGTAATTCGGAAATCAAATGTCTGTGTGTGGATTTTGTCATCATGATTATCATCCCTGTGTCATTATTGTATGCCGCCCTCTTGTGACATGTACAGTATAGTCTATTATAATGCCTGCTACGGTTATGAACAAGTAAAACAGCAATTGTTCTGTGTGTGTGTCTTTTGCCTTCATTCACCTTTCATTGACATTGTTCATAGCTCAAATTCAGTAGATAAAAAAAAATCATTATTCTTCATTTATTTTTTGTTTGGGGGGAGGGGGAGGAGGAAGAGAAGGGTCACTTTTTAGATAATTTTATCTACTTTCTGTTTAGTGTTTTGATTATTGACCCATTAGCACTCAAGGATTTCAAACATATTTATATGATGTAGTGCATTATAATCCCCATGAGGTTTAGATGATAGAGTATAGGATTTTCTGGTGTTGTAGAAGGGTTGTGGTCCCCCATTGATCATTTTACTTATTAATCATAATCCTGATGCTACCAGAGCAAGTTCCCAACAATGGCACTTTTATTACTTGCCATTTGATTTTTGTGTGGTGTTTTGAAATGTCATTAAGATCTGTGTTTGTACAATATCGCTCTTACATCTGGCCATATCACTTATCTGGATGGCTGCTGGTCCCAATGTGGCCAAAATAACTGAGATCGGACTGTAAAACATTGGTATTTGCCCAACATTGTCTTTACATGGCATTGTGATCAACCACCAGTTAGTTAAGGGGACACACAAATGAAATTGCAATTTATGCTTATTTCTGTCTGCTCTTCAGGACACAGATCAGAGCAGCTATCAGGAGGAAGTCCCTCGACGGCCACGATCACTCCAAGAAATCTTCCGCCAAAAAGGAAGATGCAGCCACGGCCAAGACGAGTCAGTCCCTGACCACCCACTCACAAGTCAGTCGGCCCATTCCAGCCACACCCACCGATGAACCTCCTTTGAAGAAGCCAAAACAAGGTGAGAAACTTGTTCACAGCTGCTTGTTTTTTTGGACAAATTTCCTGCTGAACAGTGTTTAAAAAAAAACTTCAATGAAATGCTCCCTCCAATCCTATAAAGGACGTGTGTGACCAGGGCCAGTACTCATACTCTCAACCATGCTGTCTTGATTCCTGCTGCAAAAAAAAATAATCGGTTGGATAGAACTTTTATCCACACAGCTTCTAAGGTCTGGTACAGTCTCCCAGACCATGTTGTTGGAACAATTTCTTGTACAGGCAACTCTCATTATAACAAAGTCCTCAGGACCGGCAGTTTTCTTTTGTTATATCAAAATTTCTTTATAATCAAACAGTGAAAGTATATTATAAAAATGTATTGATAATAATTTGGGGACCTGAATTTCTACTTCATTGTAACAGGAATTTTGTTATAATCGTGTTCATTATAACGGGAGTGCACTATACGAGGCTCAAGTCTTTGAAGAGTAGTGTGTACAGGTTTCTTTTGGACAATGGCAATTTATAAATTGAGTGTCTCATTTCCTCCCATTGATGGTGTTAATTGTATTGAGTTGCAGGGAACCGTTTGATAGGCCTTCTGGATCGTTTATGTTTTGGTTGGCTGTTGTTCATATATTCCAGGGGAAAAAATACATGGGGGCTGCGGGCGATTTCGCCCCCGAAAGGAAGCCCTGGAAATTCTGAAATAATTTCGTAGATGTCTTCGGCGCGCGATCAATATCAGTAAAGCCGCCCGGAAATTAGACCGATCTAGTGACTATCGCTGCCGACGACTTTCACAAAAGGGCCAATAAAACAAACACGCCTGGCACCTGAAAACCAGCCCAGAACATGGGAAAGTACAAGAACTAGTCTGACTGCCAAACTATTATTCATGGATAATCAAGAGTTACCATAGCTAACTTATGCATGTTGGCATGTTCCCTGCCGCACACAGGCATGGTATCTAGACTAAACAATAGGTGACGATAATCCCTCGATCCATTCACACTCGATATCGTGTTACCGTCTCTGGCACTCTGCCCAGACATTCCTTTGTCTGCATTCAATAGCTTGGGCAGGGGCCGGGTTCAAAGTCCACTGCTAGGTCAAAACATTTCTATGAAAATGTGTATGCTGTCTTTAATATCGTCTTTTTACATTTTTTTTAATGATGCTACAAAGCCTACAACTAAACACTTATGTATTATAATTACATTGCTAGGACATCAATTTTAGCTTCATTTTTGTCTCGCCTGCGTAGCGGAGCGAGACATAGGTATCACTATTTCCGGTGTCGGCTTAGGCGTAGGCGTAGGCGTAGATGTAGGCGTCGTCAACAATTGCGTTGTACACACAATAACTTTCTATAGCTTCGAGGTGGGATCCCCAAATTCATACCAGAGGTCCATCTCTTAAAGGTGCAGGTCAAGTTCGAATATGAGTCGAA